>JARFXV010001416.1:0-136600 GCA_031761425.1 Cosmopolites sordidus
GAGGCTTATTGGCATTCCTAAAGCAGAATGTATGATTGCTTCCATGTTTTGTGGAAAATATCCCGATTTTAGACAAGAGTTAAAGAGTGAACTAGGTAGGCAATCAGCCTCGAGCTTGCATTTTTGAGTATTATATTCGGTATTTGGTCGTGGGCCCAGTGCTTTTTTAATCGATAGGGTTTTAATTACTGATATTATCTCCTGTGGCGATGTAGGTTTGATGGACTATACCAGCTAGTGGTATGTAGGTTTTCACTTAATTTTTCTCTTGTTTGAATTCAAGGAATTCAATTTTATCAGTTTTTGAAATTGATTATTGTAAGGGGTTGTGTTATTGTTATTAGTTATTATTAATTATTAAATGTTGGGGTACTTACATCAAATAGCTTTCCTTGATTTTATTAGTTTTTGTGTCAAACCATTATTCATGTTGGTAACTCATATCGAATACAAAAAATAATGTATATTCAATATTAAATATTAACTATATATATAATATATATATATATATATATATATATATATATATATATATATATATATATATATATATATATATATCGGAGACCAATGTCTGAAACCAAAAGGTTCCAAAAGGAGGTGTGCATTGATTGATGTATAGTTTTTGTTAGCACACTTGAGGGATAGTGTCATAAGTCGATTATTTACTGGCTGGACATTTGTTATAGAACCAAGAATGTTTCTTGAGACAGCGAAAGCAACACCGAGATGTGGTGTATTTTTGAGTATTCTTTTGTCCGTTTTACTTTTAAAAAGTCTGTAGTTGCCGAATTCCAAGGTGTTATCATTTATCAATCTGGTTTCTTGCAAAGCTAAAATTTGGATTTTTTGCTGATTTAATGTTCGCCCCAATTCGTGCAGTTTTCCTGGGACGCAGCAGAGAATTGATATTTACCGTTCCAAAGAAAGTTTTTATTTTCGGTTTCAGACGTTGGTCCTCGGACTCCCTCTGAAAGATTTTGCGTTTAAGCCCGTACGCCCCAGAATCCGAAAGTCCAGTTGTACTAGCAAAGCTGGCAGAGGATGCAGAGGATTGTCTACCTCCTGGGGTAATTTTGTAATTACTAGAACGCTTCATTTTGTACTTTGAATTAAAGGTTTGAACCATGACGGTTCAGAGGTTAAGACTGGAGGGGTTAGTTCCAGAATTTAAATATCAGCCGCACCACTGGTGAACAGACGCTGACCACTCAGCCGCTTGATACAAGTCAGACGCTAAGTGGATTTAGTTTTTTTTTTTGCCTTGGTTCGGGGCTGCTTATTTTGGGATATTCGCAGCTGTCCATTAATATCTAATGGAACTTGCACTATCCAGCACCCGTATAATATATATATATATATATATATATATATATATATATATATATATATATATAATATATATATATATATATATATACGATATATATAGACAATATGTTCGACTACTTCGAGAGAAAAACTTCCGGGCTTAACCGATGAGTTCTTAAAAAAGAAAACTATTTTTAAGATGTGGAAGGTTTTTTCTTCTTGTAATCGAATAAGACATCGAGAGAGAAAACAAAACGAGACAATTCGTTTAGTCGAACTAACTATATTTATTAATAAGTTAATTTTTATATACTAATAATTAGTGCAATTAAGTAAACTTTGCTTCTCTTTTATTAGTTTGATAATTAAAAGGTTATAGCGACTAAAAATGTTACTTTTAACGAAATAAACAATATCATTTATATAATGTCCGTTTGGAAATTTGCATATAGAAAGGCAAGAAAAATCATTTTGAGCGATATATTTTGGATCGATATATATTTGAAACATATTTTGTCTCCTTGTAATCGAATAAGACATCGAGAGAGAGGGAGAACAGAACGAGACAGTTCGTTTAGTCGAACTAACTGCATTTAATAATACAGTTAATTTTTATATATTAATAATTAGTACAATCAAGTAGACAGAACTTTGTTTCTCTTTTATTAGTTTGATAATTAAAAGGTTATAATGACTAAAAATGTTACTTTTAACGAAATAAACAATATCATTTATCTAATGTTCGTTTGGAAATTTGCATATAGCAATATTGCATATTGCAAGAAAAAATCATTTTGAGCGATATATTTTGGATCGCTATATATATGAAAGTACTATTAAGTAAACTATTTAAATACAGATAGTGTCTTTTGAAAGTATTTTAGAGCAACCTCATAGAACTAAAAAAATATACTACAAACGATTTATATGATTTTATTTTACTAAAATTATTTTGAAACATTTTCTTTGAAATCCAACGGTGGTGAGATTTATCTGGTGCCAAGCACTTGACATACACCCTAATCGTTTTCCTTCTTAGCACTTTTTCAACTAAAGAATAAACATTTTGTGTTGTACTATTTAATTATTTTAGAAAAAATGTTCAACCACTTATAATTTTCATACACTCTAAATATTTTTCTCTATTGCTCCTTTCTACGATATTAACATTCTTATTAGAAAATCAATTGTCATGATGATGATTGATTTATCCAATAAATCTTGAAAGTATCTGCTAAAAAAAATCACTACCTCTATGTGTATACAGATTTTTTGGGACTATTTTGATTTTTTTCTGTTGAATCTCCCTTACCAATTTTTGATTTTACGTACTTTGGAAAATACATTTATTACAATCAAAACATTCCTATAACCTTTATTAAATGGAGAGTCTCAAAAATCTCAAATGAGACCATCATAAAAAATTCAGGGAGTCCTTATGGCAGGATCGAGTACGTCGAGCTTTGCAAAATTATAAGAAAACCTATTCGGCAGGAAACGCGCCGATGCAGCTAGAGCAAGAAACTTTAGAAACAAACGCAAAAAAAGTACAAGATATGATTAGATTCAAAAAAACATTGAAAACATACCCCATGAGTAATAAAAAAGAGGAATAAAAAATTAAAAATTAAGTATGCCGGGAAATAAAAGAAAAAAGTATGGATGTATTCCTGTACTTCAGTGTCCGGCAGGGAGATATGGTGTTTTTGAAACGACTGTTACGCGCAGCAGTGTTGAGCGAATGTTTTCAGGATGGTTGATATCCACTCGTTCCGGGATACCATTTGTATTGAAACTGGTCGTTCGAAATTGTCACAGCGACGATTTCGAAATCATTTTAATGCTGGTATAGTCGAGTTCCAAAATGCGATACCATTATGAAGTGGGTGTACAAATTTCAAACAACAGGATCATTGAAACCTGGGACAGCACAGCGAGGAGATCAAGCAGTACGAACCCCCGAAAATATTTAAATGGTGCGACAAGCGGTGGAAATCAGCCCTCGCCGTTCAGCGGTACGACACGCTCGCGCTTTGAGAATATCAGATAGGTCAGTTCGCAGAATACATTTGGACCTTTCCATCCGTATAAAATTATGGTTGTCCAAAAATTGTAACAATATGATTTTGTGAGGCGGCGTAGGTTAGCAAAAGGGATGTTGATATTGCTGGACGACAACATCGTTTTATTCATGAGTGATGAGGCCCATTTTCATTTACAGGAGATGGCAAACAACCAGAACTTTCGATATTGGGCACCCGAAAACCCCCGAGAACTACATAATAAACCTCTGCACTCCAAGAAAGTAATTGTTTGGTGTGCCGTATCTCGAACTTGCATTATTGGACCGCTTTTTTTTTCGTGAAAATGGATGAACAGTGTCTGTTAACACAGATCGCTATTTCCCCATGTTGCGTGATTATTTTCTGACAGAACTAAGAAGACGACGCATTAACCAAAATACACTTTGGTTTCAACAAGACTTGCCATACGTCAAGAGCAACAAGGACCTTTTTAAGGGAACATTTCGCTGGGAACATTATTTCGTTCGTTCGGTAATGTGGAATGGATACTTCGGTCACTAGTTAACCAGGTCACTTTTCAGTTTGTGATTACTTTTTATGGGGCTACTTAAAATCCAAAGTGTACATAGATAAACCGCGAACTTTTGAAGCTCTTTCCGAAATTGAAAGAATTCCTCGTGCCATGCTCGAAAAGAGTATTGAAGATTTTGCTACCCGTCTACAAGAATGCCTCGACAAAAAAGGACGCCAACTAAGTGATGTGATTTTTCGCACCTGACTGTGTTATGTATACTTTATTAAAATAGGAGGGTATTAATTTTTTTAAAAACACCATACCTCCCTGGCGGACACTGTATTTACAGACCGGAAATAATGGTGATCATAGTGTATATACATAGAAAAGGAAACAAGTTAACATTTTTATTAAAACAGCAAAATCGGAATCCCGGGAAGACTTCAGTCATAAAATTGAAGAACAACGTAAAGAAAACTTAAAGCTGCTATTCAGTACATTAAAATCACAAGATAAAGGCGGTAAAACTACACAATATATCAAAAAGGATCGGCTGCTGACATCAGAGAAAGACTTAATTGGCGAAGCAAAACCAGAAAATAATGAATTTCATGCTCCTTTAATGCGAGAAGAAACAAATGATGAGATACCAGTTGAAGAACTGTTAGAAGCCCTTAAAGATACTGAAATTTGGAAAAATTCCTGTGTACGATAGAATGAAACCGGATATGATTAAATATTTGGAACAGAATGGTATCACGTTATACAGGAAAAGCGTTGTTTGGAGAATAAACTTAATAGCAGACGTTTGGAAACTGGCTGTAATAGTTCCGATCTAGAAAAGGGTGAGGCTAATATATGAAACAATTATAGGACAGTAGCTTTGCAAGTAGTGATGAAGGAATTTGATGAAGGAATTTTAGAAAATCGACTTAGAAGACAAGAGACAGAGAGATATCACTGTTGGGCAATCAAGCAGGGTTCAGGCCGGGAAGAGGCATACCAGATTTGATCTTTTAATTAAATGCTTTTAATACTGTGTCAATAGACAAAATCTGGTCTTCACTGGAAAATAGGTGAAACTAGACTCCTGAACGCAATTCAAAGCATGTACCATAAAATCCAAACCGTAATAAGCACAAATAATACTTTTTGCAAGGACTTTCGTTACACACAAAGGAGTTAGAAAAGGAGAATCTTAAGACCGACTTCACTCATAGCAGTCATGGAGGACATTGCCAGCCAGCAAATGAACGAAAGGTTTAAATATAGGTCCCAGACAGATCAAGCAGAAGATTGCAAAACAGTTTTTTATGTATCCAAACGAAAACGAACTAATAAGGTCAGTTGAGGTATGGTAAGGATCATGTCAGTTTGTAATGAATAAAATATAAAACTGACTATTTATAAGCAACGGTTAAAGTTAGCGAAGTAGTTAAAGTATTTGGGAGCAATTATGAACAATAAAGGGAAAATTGAGGCTGACGTTAACAATAAAATAACATCAACAACAAATAATCTTGAGTAATACAAGATCATGCTTTGAAATCATTTTTCCTGAACAAGAGGAAAGTATTATAGATACTTTCTATAATAACCAAAAAACATATATATATATATATATATATATATATATATATATATATATATATATATATATATATATATATATATATATATATATATATATATATAGTTACATCTAATATTTTCACGGATGGTAAATAATAAAGGTCCTGCTACCATACTTAAAAGGAATCATAGGATAGGATAGGCAGACTACTAAGAAAACATAAGACCAGAACAGCCTATAAGTCGCATAAATTTGTCGCAAATATCCTAAAAAGCCCCAAGAATAAAGTTAGACTGGAAAATCATGGGGTGTATAGCATATCTTGTTCCGACTGCAACGGAACATACATAGGACAAACAAACAGATGAATATCGGCCAGAATACAAGAACATAAAAACAACTTAAAAAACAAACAAACCACTTCCGCTCTGTTCCAGCACCATCTGCAAACAGATCATAAAGTAAATTTTGAAGGAGGCAAAGAAATAGCGAATATTGAAAACTACAAGGTCCGAACAATGAGAGAAGCCCTTGAAATAGAAGAAAGGGGTGAGCTAAAGACGCGAAACGACGCTCGCAACATTCCAAAAGTATGGAAATCCCTTCTGAAAAAAAGAAGAAACGAGGCAACGTGGCAGCGAGGTAGAAAAATCAATAAACGGATGCCTGACAGCGTGCCGAGCGTCGCAACTACTTGCGGTGATCCAACGCGGGGTACTTTCGGGACTATCCCGAACTACCACGATATAATAATGCGCAGTCGCCGGCCGGGTATAAAAGCGAGCACAACGACCCGTGCACGTCAGTTGGACTCTTCAGTCGAAGCGGACAACACTTAAAAATGCCAACTGAGATTTTGGCGAAACGTCGTGACCCTCCACAGAATCAACGGATCGACACCCGGAATGATTTAGAAACATTGATTGCCCAATAGAGATCTCTCTATGCCTCTTCTGAGTCTATTTTCTAGAATTCCTTGATCCATTTCTCCAATTTTTCCAGGCACTGATAGCAAATATACTCCTCTATAACTATTACGTACACACTTTTGTAGATCGGATCTATTACCGCCAGTTTCCAATCGTCTGCTATCAAGTTCGTTTTCCAAGCCATATTTATATGTAACATGTAACTTGTAACTATGGATTATACCCAGGGATTTTTCCAGATCGATTTTTCTTAAATGTCATCTACAGTTCTTCGATTTGTATATTATCATTTGTTTCTTCCGGTATAGAAGGAGCATCAACTTATTATTTTCCTCTTTCGCTTCGTGAAGTTCTGCAAAAAAGTTAACACGTGAGCTACTAGACAAAAATTAAAAAAAGTGGACATTAAGTTGTGTATAAACTATATAATGAATTAAGAGTTAAAAGAAAAGAAATTAAGTCCTTGGAAATCAAAAGAATTAAGTAGATCAGCAAGAAAAGTCGGGGGTTTACGAAATTAGTTGTCAAGATTGTGATCGAATGTATATTGGGCAAACAAAAAAGTCCATATTAACGAGATTTAAAGAACACATTGCCCACATTCGATATGGGAGAAATGAAAAATCTTGTGTTGCTCAACATGTAATCGAACATGACCACAATATAGATATTGGAAATTTAAGACTCGTAAAAATCTTAAGAGCCTAAAACGCACATTTCCTATCTCTGTTTCACCAAAGGTAAATTTCCATTCCTCTTCATAAAGGTGATGATAGAAGGGTCTTGAAAAACTACATACCCATTTCACTAATCTTAACGAGATCTCAAATGCTTCAGAATTGCATTGAGGTGCGATTAGTTTCCTTCCTGGACAAACATAAAGTATCACCTAGGAGGCAGTATGGTTTCGAAAAGGGTATATCCACATCTCTTGCACTTTTTGATGTGTCAAAATATTTTTGTGAGAACCTTGACAATCTTAAATATGTAAATGGATTATTTCTTGACATTTAGAAAGCATTTGATACCATTAGTCATAAATTATTGTGTACTAACTTTGAAAACTATGAAATAAGAGGTACTACTCTAAGTTTAATTTCATTATACATCAAGAACAGAACTCAAAAAGTTACAATCGATAATATTTATAGTGAGTCAGTAAATATAAAATGCGGATTCCCCCAAGGTACTGCCTTGGGCCCATTACTTTTCGTTTTATAAATTAATAACATATTTTCGTTAAAAACCGATGGAATACCCTTTTCTTTGCTGATGATACTGTGTTTTTACTTACCGGAAATTGCTTTGATAATCTAATTAACACCGTATCGTAGATTTTTATCTAATAAAAGAAAGGCATGACAATAATTTTCTTGTAATTAATGTAACTAAATATTCCTTCTTATCATCATTCACTAATCGATATAGAAGATCTTTTGAAAGAAATAAGAAGTGAGTTATTCTTACTTGTACAATGTACTGACTTGTGTCAAGAAATTACATTTTCCGGTCATTGTAAATATCTGGGTGTTTATTTCAATAAAAATACGAATTTTAAGCCTCATGTTGATAGAATGACAGCCCGTATTAGATAATTGTTTTATACATTCAAATTACTGAGAGGCATTTTAAATCAACACTGGTTAAGCGTGGTATTTTTTTCCTTTTGTCAATCATTATTAATATATGGAATAATTGTTTGTCGCCGTGCCAAGAATAAATCAATATTAATTAAACATAGCCCGGAATATTGTCCTGTTGATTTACACAAACAATTTAATGTCCTTACACTACAACTATTTGTGTATTATTCATGTATACATCTGTAAAAAATAAATGTACTGATTTTTTTGAGAATTTTTAATTGTACTAATATTATCCGGCTTAAAATTAAATCTAAATTTCATATAATTAATAGCCCAACATATATTTAGATTAAATGCAAATATAATTATATTATTAGAGCAAATGTGTTTTGCATCAGGAGAACTTAATATAGTGTAATATAGTGTAATCACTCACTGAATTGTAAATAATTGTGTTGATGACAACTGTGTTATTTTACTCCAACTCCCAACACAAGTTTACTTTATGAAAGTTGCTTTCAGAACAATAAAATTGTGCTATAAGGAGAATTTAAGTTGCAAATTGAAGTGTATTTATTATAAATTGTCGCAATGAATACCATCAAGTTGTTATGGGCGAAATAAATTTTTATTATTATTATTATTTTCGTTTTTTTTTTGTCAGTTTATCTTTTTTCCCAGCTAAGCTAGATTTTAAATGAAGTGCGTGCCGTAGCCAAAACACCTTCATTCGTCCAAAAATTTTTGGACGATGCAAATGGTATTAAAGATAACCGCCCTCTGCATTATTCTAAACAGATTTTCTTCCAGTCGCAATATTTTGATGTGACTTTTCAGATCCTCTGATATAATGCCAGTTATTGAAATTATCAATGGTACAATATGAACCTGGTTCTTTTATTTTTGTACTTTTTCATTAGCTGTCTTTTGAATATTGTGTGTTTGGAACAGCTATGTCGATTAGGAATTATGTTTTCTTCTTTTTATCCAATAATAAAAACTTTGGCCTATTACAGTGAACTAAACATGCCAAAGTTCATTGGAAAGTCAACTACCCATGAAAGTTCTACGAATGAGCAAACAGAAAGGTTTGCTTAATGAGCGTTTCTGCCGCATTAAGCCGAGCGAGGGTGTAAGCCAGTCGCTCTCTGGGGCGTATTTATAATAGGAAACTCGCTATCTTATAAGGCTATTACGACTTGCGAGCCTCTGGTGGACTATACTGGCAACCTGGCTATAACGGCAAAGATAGTGCGTCTGGGAGAATCTACTATATGCACCTAGTATATGTTGGATACTCGTGCATACTTAACGATCTGTTTGTGGTAGTTCTTAGTGTACACAACTTGACCCTGAATTGTACATATAAAGCCCTTAGTCACTGGAAACAGACCTCCCTGTGTTAACCAGGCGTTCGACGCATTTTTGTCTACTTCATGATGGTCAAGGTCATGGAAGTGTCTACCGTGCAGAGACATGTTTTTCTACTCTCGAGTAATCGTTCTAGTTGTTTGAATGCTCTCATTTTGTAGTTCCAGTTTTTAATATTCAGAGGCGATTAATTATCATCAACAAAACATACGCTGGCGTATAGGGGGCATTCCGTCATTTTTTGTTGAAAATATGTTCACGAACTTGATATTTGTTTTTCGTGTAGATTGCATATATTTATTATTCTTCTTCCTCCTTGAACTCGTGGTAATATAAGTTATTTTTTAATACTGTGCGGGTGGTGTTTGCTCTATTTTGTTAGTGTAGTTCTAATTATTCGTTGGGGCTTTTCGATGTCTGTGTTTGACCAAGATATCATTCCAAATGAATATGTTAAGGCTGGTATAGCAAAAGCGTTTATTACTTTTACTATATTTCTGCTGTCTAGGTCAGACCGGCATATGTTTTCCAAGCCTGGAAGTAAATTCTTTAGTTAGAGTGTAAGTTCAACTCTTGTTGACTGTGGTATTCCAAGGTATTTATATACGTCGCCCACCTGCAATAGCTCTATATATTCTTATTCTGCCGTAACAAATCTGCCTGCCATCTCTAAACAGACCCTTTCTTTATATTAATAGTTCTACATTTATCTAATCCAAAATGCATGTTAATATAATCTGTAATTTCTCTACAACCTAAATAAGTTTCTGCAATTTAGGTGGTGATCATCCATATATATAGTAGGTGCAATACATTTTGATTTTGGAGTTTGTATCCGATTTGTGTCCTTTTAATCACATTAGAGAGAGATTCAGTGCCAGGTAGAACCACAGATGACTCAGTGAATCCCCTTGAAATACGCCAGTTGTCATCCTAATTTCCTCAGTGTTCGTGGTACGATTATTTTGCGATAAATAATTAGTGGTGCACCACTCTTTTATCAGTTCCTAAAGTGTGTTTATTGAGGTGGACTTGGTACAGCATGATAATTTTTTCTTCCAAGCGTGTTTCAAAATAATTGAATCTATGAGTTGTTCTTTACATCCCTTTATTCCCTTTCGACATCCCTTTTGCTCTTCATTTAGAATATCATGTTTGTCTACATGCCCTGTGAGTAGTACAGTAAAATAAGTTGTTAACAGTTTATATATTCTTTAAAGGCAGGTAATTGGCTGGTATGTCGCTGGGTTATTAGAGATGGTTTATTTGGGGACTAAATATGTTTTACCTTTAATAAGAAATACCAGTAATTATGAATGTTATCAGTTCCAGCCCCCTTCCAATTATGTAGGTGACCGTTAGAGAGGCTCCCTTAATCCGTTCTCTCTCAAAGGCTTCCAAAATTCCAAAATGGGGACAGTTCTACAGTTCTAGGTGGGTGTCTAGAAAGTTATACGATAGTAACTATACTATACGACAGTAAACCCTCTAAGAAATTACCAGAAAATAAGCCTTTTCAGCTGTCGTCCGAAGCAAGATACGCGCACGCCGTCACTACCAGTAGTAATCCGTTTTTTTTTAAATGCTGTAATCTTCATCTCAGAAATCCATTATACAAATAAAACTATGTTACACACATGACTTATATATAAAGTATACGGTGTATAAGTGTAACATATGTGTTACAGTGTACAACAGTGTTACAACAGTGTAAAGTATAACAATTATAATATAGAACACTATACAACATCATCAGATGGTACAGCCATATTATCCCCACCTGTCAATCCATACTGCCTCTCCATACAAAATATTCCAGTAGATCGAAGACTAACATGCCGAACATACATTTCGCACATCGAAAAAAAATACATATGTCTGAAACTTACTCTATTGGTTGATGGATAAAAACTAGCGTAAGAGATTTGGAGATACAACACTCAAATTGACAAAAAGCACACAAATTTGGAGTACACAAATTCAGACAACCACATATATTCTGCAATATTTCCAAAATATATTGTAACACTGTGAATATACAGATACTTCGTGTAACACCGAAACCCGTGTGAGTTTAAATGTTGACAACCATTACAAGTTGACAATGATGAACATGAAGTACCTAGTTTTCTTACTCAGTTATTCAGTTTTTATAAATAATCTATTTCTTTGAAATAAGTGTTTTGGTGTTTTGTGATAAATCTCTTCGATTTTAAAACAATACAATATATATTGTATACTCAATATGCTCTCAAGTGGTTTATCAAAAACAGTAAAGTGCGTCAAGTTAAATGTAACATAGGAATAGACTTAATAACAAAGAATGACTCATACGTTTTATTATTATTTATATAAAGTAGAATCGTTTATAAAAATAGAAAATGTTTCCTTAATGTCATTCGTTTGAATTTTATAAACTTTGCCAGATATTTTACTGCTTGTTTTACAGTTATGAAAATAAGTTGGAAATAACAAACTTAAAAGAATAATTATATATGGAACTAATAAAACATAAAGCTTGGAAGCACCATTTATTTGCATATACCTATATATTTAGCTAATGCACCTTCTAGTTATAGTATTTTTTTCCTCAAATTCAATCTTTGGCAATAATGTTGAGTATATAGTTATTCATATGTTTTTATTAAAACTTCAAAAGTTGCTGCACTTTTCATAAAGTCATTTAACAAACATATATCATCTTACTGTAATATACATATTAAATATTGCCTGAGATATAAAGTTCATTTCTGTTTTATTCAGAATTAATTTGAAATAATGCCAGTCAAAACATATTTATTTGTTTACATGTATCTTGCAAACGTTTGTAGCTTCTTAGTGCAAAATCAAAGATATTGTCATCTTAATAAGTTTATAGATTTTATTATATTAGTTTTTATCACCAACAAAGAGTTACAGCAAAAAGATATTACAGAATTAATATTAATTAATTCATAATGTGCCACTTCTTATACTATTATTACGGATATGTCTCACGAAAATATTTATGGTTTTCTCAAGGAAAAAAATTACTGATGTGGTTGTGCCATTGTATAATGTGCATGGAATTAAAATGATAGCGGAATATTTCCAAAAAATTGCATATTCATAATGGCCGATTATATTTTATTGTTCTAGATCCCGGTGTGCATACCGAAAATCATATGCACTCGATTTTTGCATATATCGGAAGTTTTAGTAATATAAATTTTTTAGTGGTTAATTAGAATGAACGATAGAATGTGAATACATTATTTCATAATCCATTTACTGCTAAAATAAAACAATTTTCAATCCAAGCCAAATGGAGTACTCTTTTTCCATATAGAATAGGGAATTTTAATAAATATAAACAAACAATTGGTAGTTTAGGATGAGTAATTATGAATATTTTTCTACATTAACTAAATATCACTGCTGCGATTATACAACCAAAAGCACTAATAGCCATTTTTCCACATGTAGTTAAAAATGAAGTTCAGATTGCATTTAATGAAATGTTTGTGTACAAACCATATGAACTTTTGTAATGTGTTGTTTATCCAATACGGATAATGGAAGTGCTAGTTTTTTTTTGGCAAGTTATTATACGTATTTGGCTTAACAGTGAGGATCATAGTTATCTTCATATAATACCATTTTTTTACATAAAATTAACACTGCTTAAAATAACAATTACATTTTTTCGAAATTAGCAGGTACTTTGAAAATAATTCTGCTGTTTTTGTGGGCATTTCTTTTAAACAACAATTACTATTTTATCTTTTTTCTCCAACACGTTCCAAGGAGAATTTTTATAGCAATTGTAGCTATTTATTTTAAGGATCTAACATATTAAAATAAAATATTTTAAGGATTTGAACACAGTAGATGGTCTTATTAAAAATGGTTTCTAATTATATAGTGAACCGGATTCGAGATATTTTGTCAATACAAAGTTGTTAAAACAATTTGTTAATATATATATATATATATATATATATATATATATATATATATATATATATATATATATATATATATATATCATACAGTTCTAATTGTGTGTGATTTTTTTGGGCGACATTTTTCTCTTCTACAAACTCAAATATTCGTTCCATTGGACGCAATTTGACTCGATTGAAGACATTAAAAAAATCGATGAAAAGAATTGAAAGCCATTCCAGCCGATGATTTCCAAGTGCATGGATGATTTAATCAAGCGTTTACATACATGTATCAAATTAAATGGACCCTGTTTTGAAGGCTATAAAAAAGAATTAAAATTATAAAACATGTATCCTAGACAATTTTGATCGTATGGTATATATATATATATATATATATATATATATATATATATATATATATATATATATATATATATATATATATCCACTGCAGGATGAAGGACTCTTCAGCATGCTTCCAACTTTCACGGTCATGGGTTTTGCTCTGCCACTCGGGTCCAATATACTTAACGATGTCATCAATCCATCGTGCTTTTGGTCTTCTTCGCGGACGTTTGCGATCAAGCGATATCCACTCCAGGATTGCCTTGGTCCATCTGTCGTCCCATCGGCTCGCTATATGGCCCGCCCATCTCCACTTCAATGGCTTTGCTCTTCCAATGATTTCACAGACTTTTGTTTGTTCCCTGATCCATGCGCAGGACTTTCTGTCTCGTCTTGTAATGCCGAGCATACATCTTTCCATTTCCCTCTGTGCCACCCGAAGTTTTTGAATTGATTGCGATGTGAGTGTCCAGGTTTGGTCATAACGAGTAGAACGCACTGATCGAAGACTTTTCTTTTCAGGCAAAGTGGGAGTCTGCTCTTAAACACTATGTTGAGCCTACCAAATGCCTGCCAGTTACATTTAACACGCCGTTCCACCTCCCGGGCGGTATTCCCCTCCATTGAAATCCTCTGCCCAAGATATATAAAGCTGTCCACAATCTCCAAATCCCTTCCTAAAATTAAAATTCTTCTGTCCTGAGCAAAGTTATTGAACATAACCTGACTCTTTTTCAGGTTTATTTTCAAGCCAAATGGTTCTCCAGCCCTTTGCAGTTCTTGTATGCGTCTTTGCAGCTCCTCTGGGTCTTGTGAAATGAGAACAATATCATCTGCAAATCTAAGATGGTTTAACTTTACACCATCCTGTTCCCAATCGAGTTTACGGAACACTTCTTCAAGGCCAGCCGAGAAAAGAATAGACGATATTGCGTCACCCTGCCGTACACCCTGCCCTTCAAGATCATCAAGGTGAATTGTGGCTGTAGCTATATCATATATCGATTCTAATAGGTTTACGTAGGCTCTCTCTACACCTTGGCTAAGCAGTACATCCATTATCGCATGCTTTGAGATGGAGTCAAATGCTTTTTCGTAGTCGATAAAAGCCAAGCACAGTGGCATGGTGTATTCGTTGTGCCTTTCTATGGCCTGCTGTACAACCTGGATGTGATCCATTGTACTGAATCCACTTCTGAATCCTGCTTGTTCCCTTGGTTGTGCGTAATTCAGTTTGTTTTTAATATTGTTTTAGACATTATCTTAGTGAAAACTTTGTACATTACTGATAGGAGGCTTAGTGGACGGTAGTTCTTTAAATCTTCCTGTGCTCCTTTTGATGTAAAAAGATCACTTCTGCATTTTTCCATAAGTCAGGTACTTTTTGTTCTTTGAGGCATTTTAAGTATAATTTTGCCAGTGTTTTATGTAACATCCGACCACCAGCTTTCAGCATTTCGACAATTACACTGTCCTTTCCTGGAGCCTTGCCGTTTTTCATCGATTCTATGACATTTGTTACTTCCTCCACTGGCATACTACTGGCACTGGCACTTCTATGGCATTTGTTCTTCCGTAGCTATTGTTGTCTTTGATTGGTTCTATATATATATATATATATATATATATATATATATATATATATATATATATATATATATATATATATATATATAATATATATATATATATATACATTTTCAAACATCGGGCTGCTGTTGCTAATACCTCTTGGTCTATGTGGAGTGTTATGTCGATTAGTGGCGGCAGTGTTTATAAAGTTAGACGTTATAAGTGTTTGTATAAAATTTGTGTATAAAAATAATATATAATATAAATATAAAGTGATAAAAAACTAGACACTTTTTTAAATTATAATGACAAACATTGTGACGGAACGGCATCTTTCTATTAGATGCCAAGATAATAATTTTCAACAAACATGCACAAAACTTTCATACCACCTGAAAACCCAGAGAACAAAAACATCCTTCAACACGCCGAAAAGGAACTTCTCCGAGAACAAATTCTAGAAAAAATGACAATTAGCCGTATCAACAAAGAAAAAGATGTTTTCAAACTACAGCTCTATCTCAGCACTTACATCCACCCGCTACTGCAGTCAAACATCGAAAAAATATCTTTTTGACCTGCTGAAACTGACACACAACGCAGAACATAAAGACACAAGAACAAACTAATACAGATTTTAACTTTACCATAACACCGAAGACAATCTTCTACAGAAGACATAATAGCTAATGTGGAAGTAACAATAGAAAATAAATCAGAATAGGAGGCCGAAGAAATTCGATAAAAGGTGGCACGCATTCTAAAAACAAACCGAATATAAAGATCGCAGAATTAAGCGCCCTCAAAGCCCTAAGAAACAATAAAGAAATCATCATACTTCCTGCAAACAAGGGTAACGCAACCGTCGTCAAGGACACCGAAGAATACATGCAAAAAATGTCAGATATTCTTGCAGACGAAACATACAAACCAGTAGTCAGAGATCCAATAACTTACCTAGAAAAAATAATCATTCCACGAGAAAAATCCAGCAGATATCCAAAACTTTATGGTCTCCCTAAAATTCATAAATCAGATAGACCACTGAGGCCCATAGCCAGTGCAATAGAATTAGTCACACAGAAACTAGAAAAATATTTAGCAAGCTTCATGCAGCCAATAGTAGAACAAGCAGACTCTTACGTCAAAAACTCCGAACATGCAACAACCATCATAAAGGATATTAAACTAGAAGAAAACGACATATTGGCAAGTTAAAATATCGTACCACTCCACCCAAACATACCAATAGACGAAGCTCTAGACCCACATAGTTAAACTCTCCGAACATTGCATGAAAAATACCTACTTCATGTTCAACAAACAAATCTACAGACAAATGGACGGCGTACCCATGGGGTCTTCGCTTTCACCAACTGTAGCCAATCTCTACATGACATATTTCGAAAAAGAAGTTATCCAAGCGATATGTGGACGACATCTTTATATGGCCGCACAACCGAGAAGAGCTTACATTAATATACCCCAAAAAATCAAATTTACATTAGAAATCTAACAAGATAGGAACCTCCCATTTTTAGACCTCCTGCTCACAAGAAAACCGAATGGAAGACTATAACACACTGTATATAGAAAACCAACCCACACAGATAGATATTTAAATGCAGAATCGAATCACACCACCATCCAACCCAGCTCCAGTCGGTCGTAAATACATTAATCTCAAGGTCCCATCGCCTCACGGAGCCGGGAACAAGATAAAAAGAACTAAAGCATATAAAATCAGTCCTCAAACAAAATGGATATGGAGAAAATACCATTTTTAACTACCAGTAAAAAAGCTGTTAGCGCTTTTGGTTATATACTCGCAGCAGTGGCATTTAGTTTATTTAGTAAAATGTTCATAATTACGCATCTTAAACTACCAAGGCATGTTATTTTACTTATAGTTTTACTAGGGAATATAACAAGCAATCCAATGTTTTGCTTATATTCATTCAAATTCACTATTTTATTTAGAAATGGGGTTCTCTTTTTGGTTTTAATTGAAAATCGTTCTATTTTATATATAATGTATTCAAACTCCGCTGTTTATTTAAATTAATCACTACAAAATTTATAATAATACAACAATTCCAGATATATGCAAAAATCGAGAGCATATGACTTAAGGTTTGCACACCGGGATCTAGGACAAAATAAAATCGGCTCGTAGTATTCCAAAAATATGCATTTTTTGGGAATATTTTGCAACCATATTAATTCCATCCAGATTATTTAATGGAACAACTACATCAGTACATTTTTACTTGGGAAAACTATCAATATTTTCTTGAGACATATCCGTAATAACAGTACAAAAACTGGCACACTATGAATTAATGAATATCCACTCTGTCATTTTTGTTATAAAGTATTGTTGGTAATAAAATCTAATATAATGAAATCTTGCTCATGGGACAATTGTGTTTGTATAGACTTACAAATAAGAACATAATATCTGTGAGTTTGCACTAAGAAACTAAAGGGTTTTCCAATAAAAGCGATATGATTTGAATTTGAAATAAAACAGAAAATTCGGACTCTACTACGTAATGCGGGAGGACGGACGGAACGTTCAACTCAGAATGGTAATAATTATACACGGGTAATTTTGACATTGTTTTACTTACATAGTAATACAAATTGTTTTACGAAACCATTTTATCTTGCCAGTGAACTACACCCTCGTTAAAATAATCACAGTATTCGATCGTTTCACAACATCTAGCGAATTTCTTTGATGGATACTTTGTAGTGGTATCAGCCCGAATACTTTCTGAGTTGGTGGATGTACTATTCCAAATTCAATGTCTTGATGAGGCATGTAAAATGAAGAAAAGTAGGAACCGGATTTCCTCAAAAATTATGTAGATAACAAGTCAAAACGATTTGTGTTTTAATAGGATTAAAAGGAAATGCTCCATAAAATACTCCAGAACCAGTAGATAATATGCCGAAAACACTTTCGACCATCCTTCTAGCACACGATAAACGATAGTGGTAAATTCTTTTTTCTTTTGTTAATCTAGTTTGACTATATGGTTTTAACAAAATTTGGGACATTGTTGGAAAAGCGTCATCCCCTATAAAAATGTATAGTATGTAGTTTTCGGGATATTTAAAGCAGTTGCGGGATATTTAATGCTGTATTTTTTAATTGTTTTCCAAATGTTGAATTGTACAGTACACCTATATCTGATACATGACCATTAGTGCCAATATAAACCATAATTAATTCATAGTTAGCATTTATAACCGCTATCAATGCGATACTGTGAGTTGTTTTGTAGTTGAAGTAATATGATCCAGAACCAGGAGGTTTCTTTATTTCCACGTGCTTGCCATCAAGCACCCAGTACATGAGGAGCATTCCACGGGGTCTCAAAAACTTTGGCATTTAGTTTCCATTCCTCGGCTCATTATGGGGTAATCGGCTCATTATGGGTTACCCTCATTATGGGGTAACTAAAAAATAAAACATTCTAATTACTTAACTTTTTAGAAGGATTCTACAACTACTGGAGATAATCAAACACCATCTACGTCCAACGCAATTCCTGTGACTAAAGCAAGGCAGCTAAAGAAAAAAGATGAGGATCAGCTTATGAAATTGGCAGGTTAATGAATTAGACAGAAACCAGGTGAACATAAAAACTGGGCTTTGTCTTGTGCTGCGGATTTAAAGAAAATGGAACCGATACAGCAAGTATTTGCCAAAAATGCTATTGGTGCAATTATCACGGAAGGACAATTATGCTTTTAGACAGCCATTCGGTAAAAATAAATACGCTAACAATTATATCTGTAAGTAATGTCTGAATGATTGTGGCGTGTTCATATATTTTTTCGTTTTGAAAACGGGGGGAGATTACCCTCCGAAACGTTAACGTTAAAAGTTTGTAATTTTTTTATAACATTTTTATATCTTTAAAATTTTGTTCGTTAGGCAAATTTACTACAAAAAAGAATCACTGAGAAATTTGTCTCCGTTTGGTTTTTTGTTTTTACCCAGTGATTCTTTCTTTAAATAACAGGTATTTTTGATATTTTTTGAGTTTTAGACAGTGGCGAAAAACCCAAATAAAGGAGAAAAAATATATGAACACGCCACAATCATTCAGACATTACTTAGATTACAGGTATGAGCCTGAGATTTGTTTTTTATTTAGATATTTAGAAAGTATATATTTTATACTACATTTCTTTACAAATGTAAAGATTGTGACATAATACCAAAAGGTTTACGTTTACGTATACCTTATAACACAAACAGAAGCATATATATTTTACATAGGGCTAGTTAAGCACTTTTAAGAGATTGCATCCAACATCACATATACACTAAACAACAATTAAAGACTGACATTAATAATACATTACAACAAATATACGAAAATATAAAATATATTATATAAAAGGTATTGTGGGGAAACAGCACTGTTTCCAGTCGCTAGATACGGTAATGTTACTGATAGCCATTGAAAAGGTGGTATTGCTTTCCTCATGTTTGTATTTTTTTTTCTCAATCAATGGTGTTACCAATTTTAATAACTCTTGAAACTTTGGCAAATTCAATCTTACAAAATTTGTGTCCTTTTCCTCACTTCCAAGTCCTTTTCTTCACTTAACACCCAGTCTTTTAAAAAACCTTCGTGAGTATATCTCTGAAATTATCTTGTACCACTCTTTCAACCGCCGACGTTTGGTTTTTTTAGCCACAAGTAGCAACACGATAGCTGCCGCCAAATCTTGGTGTGACATTTTGCTTTCGTAACACTTCTCGCCTAGAGGAGAGTGCTCACGTGAAAACATTGACGCTTATGAGGCGTCGTTTGAGTGCAGGGGGTGATTCAATCATATTGCACTATAAAAATATTGAGCAAACTCATTGTAGATCTAGCGCCCGTATAAGGCATTTTTATGTCTTGTCTTATAAGTACAAAACCTTCATTTAATACTTTGGGTTAATAGTTTTGGGTTTCCGTCAAATTTTGAGATTTTGTGTGATTAGTAATGTAAAGATTGTACATTATACATTAAAAATATAACATTTTAAAAGTAAATAGAATTGAGAGAAAGAAAAATACTTTTCACAAAAAATTTCACCAGCTCCACTCATCCCTTGATTGGAGGATTACTTGATGTTCAAACTTCTCAGGGCACCGACATATGCTCTCTCCTTTCCACATACACATACCTTCACCGACTTCACGTCGGATGGTGTATAAATGCAGTGTTAGATTTATTTGGACTGCGTCTAATTAGACAACAGTAGCTGAGTGTTACACACTCAACTGCTCGGTTAATTCATATATATATATATATATATATATATATATATATATATATATATATATATATATATATATATATATATATATATGAATCGTGTTAATGTTAGTATAATTCATAATCTTAGATTTTATTAGTTTTCGGTCAGTGAAAGATTATATGTGAGAGGCACATAAAAAACAAAAAAGAGACGTGACCGATACCGAGAACATAGCGTATAGTTTAGACGAAATACAGTATCCCTATGCGAAGACATGAGTAGATAGACACCCTAAAATTGATGTCCGATCGTATTAAGTGATAAAAAATACGTAAAAGAGGTGACAGAGCAATCTATATTAAATCTAACTGATGTAGCTGATACTTGAAGGAATTTCATTTCAAATAAATAAGCAAATATAAATATCTACAAATTTCCACTATATTTAAAATTTTATGTATGACAATTGCTTCGAGGCACACTGCCTCTTTCAAATACAAACTATACTAAGCTAATGGCGAGAAAAGTAATTACAACATTACAATTTAAAATAATATAAGGCTAGACTGCTTGTTGAAGCTTCAATTATAAAGCTAACTGAGGTAGCCTCTACTTGATGGAAATTCATTTTAAATAAATAAGCAAAGATTAGTATCTAAAAATTTCCACTATAATTAAAATTATATGTATGACAATTGTTTCGATATACAGTGCCTTTTTCAAATACAAATTATACTAAACTAACAGTGAGAAAATTAATTAAACTTATAATAAGTAATTAATTCACGTAATTAATTAAAGTAATTCAATCTATATTAGAATAATAAAATACAGAGTAAAGTACTAATGAAGTAACAACGTGTGTGTTAAGCGAGTGAAAAAAAAAACATTCGCAGCTTCATTAGCGAAGCTTATGATATTTGTGTCTGGAAACTGTAAACTGTCAAAATATATTATAGGTGACGATTTGAGGCTTTAGAAATGCCAAACAGAACAAAGTCTACAGATATATCGCATTGATTTCAGCTTTTGTTCCCCTCCCTAGTATTATCACCGCAATGAAGCCCTCGAGAGTAGTGACTATTCCTCAATCCTCCAAACAGGCAATGGAAAACCACCTGATTATTTCCCCAAAAGTGCATTATGATAAAGATAGATAAATAGCACGATGTGGATATGCCGAGCGATCTGGGTAGCGACAGGCGTTGAGAGAAATCCTGATCGAAAGGTACGAAATTGGCTATCGGGCGAATTGGCTATGTGGATGCGAGAAACCAGGCAAATCATGGAAAATCAGCTACTGGAATACTGAACACATGCCTGCCATTCGAAAGACCCTCAATATGGGAATGTGGAACGTGTGAGGCCTACTACAAGGGGAAAACTGCGAATACTGGAACATGAACTAATACGTGATTAAATAGGGATATGTGATACAGCAGAACCACATGAAAAAATTGTGGTCAGTTTGAAACTGAATATCATGTTCAGTTTTTAAGAGTCACAAACATAAGCAAAAATATAGTATTTAATTAAACATCTCGAAAACTAAGGTCATGATCTCAACACTCACAATATCCGTCAAGTAGTGGGCTTTTGAACTGGTGGATAAATTCGTATATCAGGATCCACCATTTTCAATAAGGGAGGAAACGAATCCGAAATCAAACGCCGACTGGCAATAGTTATAATAACATCTAAACTGAGCAGAGGTGTGGCAATATACGGCAAATCCAAAGCTTAAGCTAATCCACACACACATTTTTTCGATATCAACGAATACGCCAAAAACATAGATCGTGAATAAAAAATACATAGTGGGCTAGTGGAGAATATTAAAAATATTTAAACTGATGACCCGATTGACGACGGCTTAATGCCAAAAAGTGGCTTGTTGGCATTTAATCGGGATTAAAGGATTGAGAATTTCTACGTGGAGCAAAGAAAAAATTTTCATTGTTTTTGAATATTTTTAATATTCTCCACTAGGACACTGTGTACATAGGGACTATATACCTGAATACATATATAACATACATAATATAACTGAATATAGGGCCTGTGTTTGGGTTCGAAAGTTTTTCACACACTAGTATTGTTATGAACCACCGGATGGCGTGAGCTGCATTTCAATGCTGCTTTCATCCAATTTGGTCGATTAATATGGTCAGAACTCTGGTCAATTCTTCAGTTACTTTCGAACGCTCAACTAGAGCCGGACTGATGACCGTTTAAGGCCAGAAACCAGTCTCGGGAGATATTTGTTAGCGTTTGATGGCGACTGAAGGATGGAGAATCTTTACGTGGAGCACGGGTAAAAATGTGCTTGTTTTTTAAATATAGACCGTTAAGCAAACAGACAGGAAAATTAGGATTGATGCTTTTGAGACGTATATCTCCATCCTGAACGAATTAAAAATCAAAAACTTATCTAAAACTAACTGTAGTTTAAAATAATATAAGGTTAGACTGCTTGTTAAAGCTTCAATAATAAATTTAACTGAGGTAGCCTGAACTTGTTTTGAAATTAATTTCAAATAAATAAACAAAGATTAGTATCTAAAAATTTGCACTGTATTTAAAATTGTATGTATGACAATTGTTTCGACACACAGTGCATTTTTCCATTATAAACTATACTAAATAAACAGTGAGAAAAGTAATTACAACTTGTAATAAGTAATCAATTCACGTAATTAATTAAAGTAATTCAATCAATATTAGAATATTAAAATACCGAGTAAAGTACTAGAGAAATAACAACGTGTGTGTATCTCCATCTTGAACGATTAAAAATCAAAAACTCAATCATAAACAAATCATAAAAATCATCAGTCGAAATCAATACCTGAAATACCTTAGCCACATAAAAAGACGAACGGATGGTGCAGATAAACTTATGATTCAGAGAAAAGCCAATCGAAGAAGAGCAAGAGGCAGAGCACCAACAAGATGAATTGACCAAATGCAGTCATTGGTAGAACAAGGCCTGCATGAGGCTACAGAATTGGTAAAAGGTAAGAAGGCATGGAGGTAAACCGTATGACTATCGACAATATAATATCACTACACCCTTATAAGGACTGAGGACTGATAATAGATACTTACCAGTAAACTTTTAATTTAAAACTACAGTAAATATAACATTTAATATCAACTATAATATCATAATATAATATTTATTTATTATATTATTTTATATTATTTTCTTATTTAGAAGACATGGGGGCAAACCATGGGACTATCGACAATATAATGAATTTTGTACTTCTTGCTTCGCTGCGCTAATATTTTGCACATCATTTGTCAATTCTTCTAAGGTTTTTTGTTGAATTGCTGAAAAAACTAGAAAAGACAATATAATGAATTGACACCATTGAATTTTAATTTAAAATTTGAGTAAATATAATATTTAATATAAAACTATAATATCATAATATAATATTTATTTATTATATTATTTTATTATTTAGTTTTATATTATTTATTTACATATAAACAAAAATATATCAAATTATATCATATCACTATAATATTATAATATAATATTTAATATCAACAGGGAAAACAAAATTTTATTTCTAATAAAAATATTTTATTTTTGTTAGAACCAATTCATTATATAAAGGTGTGATCAAGAATATGATGAATTATTTAGAATATATTAACACTCATAAATAAATGCTCATTTAAGATGATCTGGTGAACAGAAGATGATGTGTTACATAAAGTTCTCTAAAAAGTAGTATTCCAACATATATCATATAATTAAAGCTACTTAATAACTATTTTTATTCAATTTCATTATCAATTTATTCGTTAAAAGCTCAAGTAAAAACACTAACAAAGCCACTGCAAGCCCCACTACCAAAATCAAGAATGGTGCTTCTAAATGGATTAAGAGTAAAGTTGTAGTTTCGGTTTTCTGGGTAATTACTTTTATCGGCACTTTTCCAAATCTGTTATTAATGCCAAATGAAGCTGTTTGCAGTAAAGTATCTTTAAATATATCCTTAAATGGTGACCAAGAATTCATAAAAAGTGCTAATAGAGCGCTACCAATTCTCTCCTGTACCTCGTGATAATATGATTTTGTTTTCGGAAGACTTTTATTATTTAGAAATACTTCTGCAAAATCAGTAGTCACGGAATATACAGCACTTTCTTTAAATAACAACAAATCGTTTCCAATATCTATATAAGACGTATCAATATATTGCTTTAACAACTTTTCATTGACAAAAGACCTCCAGTATGGTTCGCCATATAAGGGGAGACCACTTTGAATAATATCATCAATGGTGTCCAAATCTTTATAATATTTTGGTACCACGAGAGCTCTTATAATTCCAGCATGGAAAGTATTTGCGAAAAAGAAAAAGCACATATTACTGCTTAGTGCAAATAGCCTAAACCCAATAGTTATATTTTCATTGTTCAAGTTATGTCTGAAAAATGTAAATATTGTTTTAATTAATATAAATTTAATAGTCAAAAATGCAAGCGTAGCCCACACTGTTAATTGAAATATATAAAAAAGTTTAAGAAAAAATGGAACTTGATTAGCCC
This sequence comes from Cosmopolites sordidus, assembly GCA_031761425.1. Classification (NCBI taxonomy): domain Eukaryota; kingdom Metazoa; phylum Arthropoda; class Insecta; order Coleoptera; family Curculionidae; genus Cosmopolites; species Cosmopolites sordidus. The sequence goes on from JARFXV010001416.1 coordinate 24,999, forward strand.
TTTTAGTTATTGCTACTACTTTCATTATACTTAATGGATATGCACAATATGAAAGAAAAGATGAGTTATGTACAAATAGTTCGTTAAATGTCATATCAACTTTATTGTCAATTATCAAAGGGAAAAGATCAACCAAATTTTTTGGCTGTATCAATAAAGAAGTAGCATTCAGTTTTTTCAGAAATATACTCATAATTTCACATCCCAAACTGCCAAGACATGTTAAGTTAGTCACAGTTTTAATAGGAAATACGTTAAACAATCCTATTTTTAGCTTATATCGGTTCAAATTCTTTATCTTGTTGGGGAAAATATATCGTTTTTGTGCTTCAGCTGTAAATTTGTATACTTTATTTAAAAATGGATTATAAGATAGTATATTCACATCATTGAACTCATTCAAATTCACTATCACAAAATTAAGAAGTTTATAAGAAATCCAAACATTTTTCAAAAGCGAACGTAGATTTGATTCGGTTTGCGTAAAAGTATCTAAAATTATGAAATAAAATCTCCAATGTAATTGCCAGAAAACCAAATTAGTTCGAAAATACTTTGTCAATAACTTAGTATCATTTATATTATCCAATATAAAAATAAAATCTGTAAATTTTCCTCTGGTCAGCTCAAAAACGGTTTCTTGATATCCATCAGTAAAGATAGTGTAAGGACTGACAAAATGGGGATTAGTAACAATTAACTCTGTTGTATCCTTTAAATTTGAAAAATTGCTGGTGATAAATGCGAATATATTTTGATCTTCTTCTGAACAAATTTGCTTCTGTACGAACTTGCTAATACTTTCATAACAGCTTTGATTTCTCAACACTAATCGGGTATAAACATTTCTAAGAAGCACGCAAAGAAGTATACCTCTGCTGATGAACATTATTTCATACTATGCCTTGAGTAACAAAAATCGTTTCAAATTCAGAATCAAATATTATTATTTGTATTAGACTAATATATTACTTGTTCGTTAAATAACTTATTCGAAATATAGTAAAGCTTATAACAGTAATAAACTCTGTTAAAAAATGATTGTAGGGCATAATAATCACAACACGCAATGGGGAAAATCAAATTTATCAGGACTTAACATTAGCTAAGTTAATAAATACTAAAAGTCGACTAAAAATGTTCCCACCCACTGCTAATATTATATAAGTTTTGGTATTTAAATATGTATACCATTTTATTACTCAAGCTATTTCAAATATATACCATACGACATATATGTAAACTACACCACTATATACCGTCGGTGCAAAACTTTTTATGGGTGTTTCTTGATATATTGTTTTGACTAAGTTGTTCCTACACGAATTTTATTTTATTAAGGAAGTCGATATTTTAGAGGTTAAAATTTTGTATTTGTAAAGATTGACTTCACTTTCCCTAATGTGAATATCCAATATCCTACAAAGTGGAATCAATTACCACATATAAGTTTGTCCAGGTACAACATGACTGCCGATAAAGCAAAATGTCCATATCGAATGAACAGATTCTCATATCGTAACAGAACATGGATAACAGTGAAAATTAGTCTCTTTACTGGTCGCTTTTTTAGTAAATATTTATGGCTTTTAGAACATTATAGGCTTTTAATGTATTAAAATGGTGTTTAGACTTACATGGTTTTTTTATATAAGTATTCGTGGTTTAGATAATACTTCATATTATATACTATAATATTTCATAGCTTAGGGGGCTTTTTAAGTATTTCAACTCTATGAATTTATTCATTATGCAAACGAATGATTCTGTTTTCATAGTCGTTAAGTTTTTAATAAAGCTCGTCATCTGATTGAGTTTGCATTCGGCTATTAATCAATATTACTTGATTCAGACTTTACATTTAATTGGTGCTTTACATTTGATATACATGTTTGGATTTTTATAAATTGTTCCACAAGAAATGATATTGTTTTAGACTATATATTTACTTTCTAGAATACTGTAACCTGAAATTCGTTTATTGCGTTTTTAGATCACTGACAAACTCAAATTTAGCTTTAATATTTTCGGAAAAATTGAAATATTATATCGACCAAACCAATGAGATTATCAAATATGTTGAGATATTTTCATAGATGTATGTTATGTTTCATGTAGCATGTAGACTATATTTTTAAATACCGATTTTAAATATGCATGCTATCATAAATTTATTCAAAGATGCAAAGCGGTATTTAAGAAATTTTCTAAAATATTTTAATAATATCCTATAAAATATTTTGTGGAACACAAATTTAAAAATAACCATTTTACTAATTCTCTAGATTGAAAAATTATTTATAACTATAATAGACATGAATTTGAAACATTCGGCAAACAGAATAGAATACAAATTTTCATAAAATGGTAACTTCTGTAAAGAAAGCTCTGAACTCCTATACTATACCCTGAAGGGAAAACATTTCATAAGTTCAATTTATCTCACCCCACGTCTATTCTTCAGCAGATGGTGTAAACATTGACTCTCGGATTATTACTTACGTTCTAAGCATAAGACCTTTTTGTTTCCCCTTGTAATGCCAAGCATACATATTTTCATTCCCCACTGTGCTACCCGAAAATTTTGAACTGACTGTATGTCCGTATGTAATAATGGGCAAACCTTCTTCACCTTCATACTCCTCAATCCCGTATGCAATAACGGGGAGAACGCACCGATCAAACTCTTTTATCTTCATACAAAGTGGGAGTTTTTTTATAAACACTATTTTAAGCCTGCTAAATAACTGATATCCATATTTAACACACCGTTCCATCTTTCGAATGGTATTCCCGTCCATTGAAGTCCTCTGTCCAAAATTGTGAACCAGGATGGGAGTTTCTTTTCGTATGGTGTAGTACCATTTTTAGACACATTAGCCAAATTCAAATCAGAAACCGACTCCTTAGTCTCTCTGTAGAGAGACAAAAAGCAAAAGTCATAATTTTAGCCAGCAAAAATGGTAAAATAAAAGAAGAAACACGAAAAGAAACTCCCATCCTCGTTCACGACCTATCAGGCAAAAGCCTGAGTCTAGCGGCTGAAAAACTTCTAACCAAGAGTTTCAACTACGTCATTACACCGTCACGCATTCCTATAGAAAACAATTTGTGTCATTGAACAAGCAATCTCTAACCTAAACCAGGATACTGCCGAAAAAGTGCGCTTAGAAACAACAGATGAAACAACAGATGATGCTAACATGGTTAGCGAAACGTGCGTCGAGCAGTTCAAAAAAAGTGGTTTGGTGTTTAGTGGTAAATTACTTTCAAGTTTTTTTTTGTTTCACACCAAAGTATCCAATAGAAGAAGTGAATTTACAGATCCAGAAAGCTCAGAACTTGCATCACATTATAGTAAACCACCTCATTTCCATGCTCTACCAAAAATACATAAAACTAATATACCACTTTGCCTTATAGTTAGTAGTATAGACTCCCCATGTTATAATCTAGCAAAATATTTATTAAACATTTTAAATCTACTTTTGGGTAGAACAAATTCATATATTAAGAATACTTCAGATTTTTAAGATAAAATTTCGAAAATTAAAATTACAAATCAAAATTTAATGGTTAGTTTTGACGTGGTAAGTTTATTTACTAACGTACCAGTTGATAAATCACTTTTCATAATTAGAAAGAGATTAGAAACTGACACAACATTAAAATACCGCACTAAACTCAATATCAATACAATTATTAACTCTGTGCTTAAAAACCACATAGTTTCAATTAGAAAGTGATTATTATCAACAAAATTTCGGAATGACAATGGGTTCTTCTCTTTCTCCTTTGATAAGTAATATCTTTATGGAGGAACTCGAGAATGACATATTAAATAAATCTCTTAAAAAGCCATTAATATGGCTTAGGTACGTTGATGATATTTTTGCTATATGGCAACATAGCATTGACGATCTAAATATTTTTTTACAAGATATAAATTCTCGAGAGCCTACAATTAAGTTTACTTTAGAGATAGAGAGGGAGAATAAATTGCCATTCCTCGACACTTTAATAATAAAACAAAACAACAAATTAAAAACTACAGTTTACACAAAACTATCAAACACAGATAGGAACTCAATTTCTTTTCCAATTACTCAAAATCAGCCAAAATAGGAGTAATTGAAAATTTATATGACAAAACTAAGCTTACTAAACTTGCAGAGATTTACCACTAAACACCAAAACGCTTTTTTGAACTGCTCGACGCACGTTTCGCTAACCATGTTAGCATCATCAGGAGATGATTTAATCTGAATCATCTAAATGAAGATTAAGGTGTTTAGTGATAAATCTCTGCAAGTTTAGTATTTCACACCAAATGTTCCAACAGAAGAATTGAAAGCTAAACTTGTTTGTACCTACAGTAATACACTATAAAAAGAAACAAATCACACCAAAGACATTTTAATAAAAAACAATTATCCAAACGTTTCATAGAAAAATCGATTAAAACTTTTAATAACAGACGAATTAGACAAATTATTAATAACAATAATAATAATAACTCTCAAACAATTAACCTCACAATTGCTTACATCCGCCGTATTTCTGACACAATTAAAAAAGTAGAAAATAAATACAACATAAGAACGACATTTAAAAGAAAAAATACTGCTAGATCTATATTAACAAAAACCAAACCAAACGACAAAATACCAAAAATGTAGTTTATAAAATACCCTAAGTTACGTACTTATAAAAGCGCTGACACTGTATAAAGTATTATATATCACACAATAATCATTTTAAATGTATAAAACCGTAGTTTTAAGATTAAAACCGATTCATTCGCTTGTAGTAAACTCTGTAAGAAGCTTGTGGCAAATAAATTGTTTTTAAAAAGAACTTTCGAAGTTTAAAAGACAAAATCGCCGCAGTCGGTAGGATCGTGTGATTTTCGTTTGAGTTGCGCATCGTGCGGTAAATCGAAAATTTGCGGTCTCAACCCCTTAAACGCGAAAGACAAGAACAATTTAAAAACGGTGGAGCTGACTACAGAACGGTACGTGCTTCAAAACCAGCCCCAACCCCAACGCAAAGCAGAACGATAAAGCAAGAGTCCAGAAGAATTAGTAGACCTCAAAACACGTAAGTGCCTTTCCTTCTTGCCTTTTCTAAACCTCTGGTTAAGGATTTCAGTAAAGATAGTTATAGGAACAGCCTATCGGAGGCATTAGGTTAAAAAGAAAGAAAAATCAAATCAATCAAATTAATCAAACATTAAATAAACAAAATAAAATTAAAATTTCTATGAACACAAACATAGAAGAGCTGACTGAACGAATCAATAATTTAACAGTAAGCAGAAATAAATCAAAAATGAATTCTAATAGTAGATCATCATTTTTGATTGATAGCGAAAGCAACATCAGATCAATCAATTGGGACATCTTTAAATCTATAATACAGAACATCAAATCTTATGACGGTAACAGAAACACACTAAGCACATTTATTGCGAAATGTGAATCTCTAATCCAAAAATACGCTAACTTAAATGACGACGATTTCAAGCAACATATATAATCGAGTGTATACAATGAAAATTAATTGGAAAAGTTGAAATTATGGTCGGAAACAGACTTGAATTAGACAATTGGGCCAAATTAAAAGAAGCATTATTGCAATGTTTTTTAGACCGACGGGACTTAGATTGTTTAATCCAAGAATTAACACGAACGCGACCTTTTAAAAATGAACATTTATTAAGTTTCGATAGCAGATTACAACTTTTAAAGAGTAATGTGACACAGAAAATTAGCAACGACTTGTCTCTGACGCCGTTAGAAAAAACGTGCCAGATAAGCCATTACGATAAAACAGCATTAAATACGTTTATCGCGGGATGTAATGGAACACTGAGAACTGTATATAAAGAAACCGACATCTTTAGAAGACGCAATGGCAAGCGTAAATGAATTCGAGAACTTTGAAAGATTATACGGTGGTTATAATGAACCATTCAAAATAAATAAAATCAATCCAAATTATTCACAAAAACCCGTGTCGATGCAAAATTTTTTCCAAACTTTGCGAACAATCACAATTTTACGAATTTTCCGAATAACAACCAAAGTTTTCCTAATAATAATAACAATTTTAACAACAATCATCCCATTAATTTTAATCAACAACATTCCTTCGCGAATAGACAACAAAACCAGCAATTTAAACCTCAATACAATAATCGAAACTTCGATCAAAAATTCATATGGCCGAGCCAACCAATAAATATTAATCCAAGACACCTACCCCCAAGGAGATTCCCAACAAAAAGAGAAGTTTTTGGTGCTCCTCTTAACGTATTTAAACCCAAAGGAATACCTGAAAATCAATTACCAAAGCCAGAGCCCATGTCGACGACATCCGCGAACACTTCGTTAATGTCAAAGAAAAGAGATCAACAAATACAAAACTTCCAAAAACAAGATACACCAAGACCATTCCAATCGACCGGTCCACCCAACTTCACTTTCCAAGAACTATTCAATTACGATTGTGACGACGAAGACGATGATTCTTCTCATAATCAATACAATCAATACAATCCATACGATCAATACAATCCTAATTCTGATACACCAAACTATTTCGAACAAGAGTAAAACGAGCATAACCAAAACACGGAAGATTATGAAGATAACTGTACTGCTCAGCAAGACTATTACACCGGACAAGCAGAAGAGCCAGCAGATACAGAAGGAAATTTTACCAAAGTAAGCCTACCAAGAGACCTAACTTAATTGAAATCAATATTTCATCAAACAACGCACTTCCATATGTAGAAATTAAGAAATTTAATTTAAAATTATTAATAGATACTGGAAGTCTACGTTCCATATTAAGACCAACGATCGCAGAACAATTTTTCCCCGTAAAAATCTACTAAACGACTAATACAATCAAAACAGCTGTCGGAAGCCAAGAAACAAAGTATCAAGCAGATATTTGTTTCCCCGAATTTGGAGAAAATTACAAAATAAATTTCATTTTATTTGATTTTCATGATTATTTTGATGGTGTCATTGGACTAACAGATCTCATAAATATGAATCTCAATATCGACTTGACAAATAAAGGATTAATTAACGATTTCGTAGAAATTCCTTTTAAATATAGAAAGCCCGAAGAAGTAAGCTTTTCATTTTCTTTAAACCCACATGAAAAGTTAATAAAAAACTTACCAGTAAATATTTTTCACGGAGAAATAATTACCAAAGCAGGCACAATAAAAGATCTTTTCATACCACAAATTCTATCATATTCAAGAAATGGTTTTGCCCCTATCGAAATTCAAAACCCATCTGATCAAAGTATTTCCATAACCTTAACTAAACCTTTACCAGTAGATCAATTTAATGAACAACTTTATGAAACATATACAACTGATAATTTTATTCGAACAAAAAAGAACACTGATAATAACAAGATCAATATCGACAATTTAATTCGCACAAAGCATATGAACTCCGAATAAAAACAGGATACAACAAAAATTTGCAAACAATATTCTGATGTCTTTCTGAAACAAAATGATAAACTAACTTTTACATTTAAAGTAAAACACAATATAAGGACGATAGACGAAATACCTGTACACACAAAATCATATAGATACCCTTACGTACATAAGGAAGAAGTACAGAGACAGATCGATGAAATGCTCAATAAAAATATAATAAGACCATTAGCTAGTCCATGGTCATACCCTACTTGGGTCGTCCCCAAGAAACTGAACGCATCCAGAAAACAAAAGTGGAGAATAGTCGTAGATTATCGAAAGATAAACGAGAAGACTATCGATGACCGATACCCAATTCCAAATATAACAGACATCTTAGACAGACTGGGCCGAGCGCAATACTTTTCAACGTTGGATTTGGCGAACGGATTCCACCAAATCGAAATGGACAACAATCGATTGAAAAAATCAGCTTTCACAATAAATAACGCACATTATGAATATCTCAGGATGCCATTCGGATTGAAGAACGCTCCAGCACCCTTTCAAAGGGTAATGGACGAAGTTTTAAAAAATCTTCAGAACAAAATATGTATGATTTACATGGACGACATTGTTATTTTCAGTACCGGATTGCAGGAACATATACACAACTTAAGATTAGTATTTATAAAATTATGAGAAGCTAACTTGAAGGTACAATGAGACAAATGCGAATTCTTAAGAAAAGAAGTCGAGTTCCTAGGTCATGTCATCACACCCTCGGAAATTCAACCCAACAGTAAAAAGATTGCAGCGATTCAAAATTTTTCCATACCAAAAACGCAGCGAGAAATTAAGTCATTTCTTGGCTTAATAGGTTACTACAGAAAGTTTATCCGAAACTTCGCAAAAATTACTGAACCCATGACTCATTGTTTAAAAAAGGACTAAATGTTATACACACACAAGAATTTAAAAATTGTTTTAACATCTGTAAAGAAATTTTAACATCCGAGCCAGTATTAGCATATCCAGACTACTTATATTCAGACTACGTATTAACTACTCTACTATAGAGAAAGAATTATTAGCAATAGTTTGGAGCTGCAAGACCGTTAGGTTAGGGCTTATTCCTTATTTAGGTTAGGTTTAGGCCTTATTCGGTTATAAATTCACGATCTTTACAGACCATCAACCACTGAAATGGTTGTTCTCATTAAAAGAACCGAACTCACGATTAATCCGATGGAAACTCAAACTAGAAGGGTTTGACTACAAAATAGAATACAAAAAGGGAAAATTGAATCAAGCAGCCAATAAATTGTCGAGGATACAAACAAATAGGCAAGATTTAAATGCTCTGGAAACATTATCATTGTATAACAACCTTGGAGACATAGATAAAGAAATAGAGGAATTAATCCAGAACAGAGAAAATCTACCTGAACTAAATAATGACGATCTCGAAGAGATACTTGCACCAGAACAAAAAATAAAGATACACTCTAACATCCAGATAATACCCCCGAAAGATAATGATTTAGAAACAGTGCACACCTCAGTAGAAGATCCAATAATTGGTCTTCCCATTTCCGAATGATCATTAAATACCTACAAGAACCAAATTATATTTGCTTGTGGAGACATCGAAACAATTAAGTGTACGAATAAGTATTCAAAAACGGCCGAATTACGTAACAATATCTAATTGTAAACTGACTGAACATATAGTCAAATTCTTAAAACAATTTATCGACCACATACAAATGTATGCCATGTATTTCAAAGAACCGAGGATTGCAAGAAACTTCATAACCACCCTTCAGAAGCTATTTAAAAACTCTGCTTTTAATTTCATTCAATGTTCCAAATTTTTAAATGACGTCGAAACGCTCAACGATCAAAAAACATATCATCGAGGAATCACAGAAATGAAAACTGCATTAACTCCCAAATTTTATTGGCCCAAAATGACAGACGATATTGAAAATTATGTTAACAACTACGAGATCTGTCAAAAGAACTAATATGACAGAAGTCCACCCATAATAAAATTCAATCTAACACCTACTTCATCTAAACATTTTGAACATATCCACATTGATACGTTCAAAATATCAAATGAGAGTTTTTTAAAAATAATCTTTACATTGTCGAGATATGGTCAAGCTTATCACCTAGCATCGTTAACCGATATAATGTTAACCGTTAACCACAATAATTGAAAACATATATAACTTTATTACTCATCATGGCTTACCCTTAAAAATAACAACAGATTGTGGAACTGAATTCAAAAATAAGGAAGTTGAAGACTTTTGTAAACTTTATAAAATTCAACTTTACTACAAAACACCGAAAAATAGCAATTCCAGTTCACCCGTGCAAAGATTCAATTCCACCCTGATTGAACACTATAGGTGCTTAAAAGAGGAAAACCGACAATTAAATCCAATCCAAATAATAAAAAGAGCTATTCTCGGATACAACAATTCAATCCATAGCATTACTAAACATACCCCGTTTGAGATAATAAAAGGTCACATAAATAACAACGACCCTTTCGATCTAAATGACCAGATAATAATATCAAACTATGTTCAAAAACACAAAGAACAATCTGATCAATTATATAAAAATATCCAACATCTAAACGCAAAAACTAAAGAGAAAATAATAACTAAAAGAAACCTAGATAGAAACAATCCACCTGAATTTCTTAAATCAGAAGTAGTCTACATAAACACTAAAGCTAGAGGAAAAGATAAACCTAAATTTAAGAAAGCAATAATAAAAGAGAAGGGTAAGTTAAAAGTAATCAGCCATAAAGGAACTTATCACAAGAGTCTAGGAAGAAAACCAAAAGCTAAAAAGAGATCGAATTTGCAGGAAACCGACAATGAAGAGAATCCTGATAATCGTGGCAATACTCCTGACGAAAGAAACGAAACAGCAGGACATTCAAACCAAAACCATCAATAACCCCATTCTTCCAATGCAATTGGGAAACGCAAAAATCATTTATACAAAGCACACCTTCCTACATTACATAGATCTTAAGCCTATTATTAATCAATTAATTAATATAGAAAATTCATTTTTAACTATTAAAAATGACTTAAATAAAGAAAATATTACTAATTATATCTCATATCATAGTCTCTCGGAAAGTTCATTACTGAGAACACAACTTCTGATAGAAACCACACAAAGTAAATTAAAAAACTTGTACCCACATCTAAGAACCAAAAGAGGTTTAATAAACGTTATTGGTAAAGTAGATAAATGGCTTTTCGGAACTCTAGATTCAGAGGATGGCCAGAGATATGACAGTGCCATAAATAAATTAGAAAGAAATGAACGAAACATAATAAATGAAGCAAATCAGCAGATATCACTTTCTAAAAATCTGATAAGTAATTACAATAAATCAATTTTTATGTTAAGTACAAATCAGGAGAAATTGGAAAAAGGCTTATAAATTTTTCAGCAATCAGCTTATAAAACTATATCTACAATACAAGATTATATTAGTTTTCAAGGAATCTCATCACATCTTAATTTAGACTGCCAAAATCTTATTACCTTTCTCGATAACCTTGAAGACGCAATCATGTTCTCAAAACTGAACGCATTACACAATGCTATAATATCGACGCATGAGTTAAACGAAATGATGACTTACGTAAAAACCATTTATAAAAGTAATGCAATCCCACATTTTAATAACATTCTCACATATTACCTACTTTTAGGTACACAAGTAACATATTCTAGTAACAAAATAATATTTGCAATTCATGTTCCTATAATTAGGCCTGAAATCTTTATCTTCTACCACATTTACCCAATAATCCTTACAATCTTATGATCGTACCTAAATACCCCTACTTGGCACAAGAAGATCGAACGTACCAGTTTGGAAAGGACACCTACCTGCTTCTGGAAGAAAGTTACTTTTGTCAAGAAGACCTTCACTCACGTGATGAATGTACAATTCAACTACTTTCCGGAAATCTGGAAAAATGTGCATCAATCCAAGTCAACACTGAAGAATCCATCATAGAACAAGTAACTCAAGAAGAAGTTTTACTTTTACCAGCCGGAGAAGAAAAAGTTTTCTCTCAATATAAAACTGATCAGCATCTCAATGTTAAATCACCAACTTTATTTAAAATTCCAAAAGATTGCAAATTACAAATAAATTCTAAAACCTACATTAATAACATCGAAATAAAACAAGGAAAAGCTCTCATCCTGCCTGAAATATCTTTAGAAAAAATGAAGAAAACAAAAATGTATGCCACACCAAACTTAACGAAAATCAATTTTGAAGAAATATATAAAATAAGGGATATAGCAAATGACCTAAAGCCAATCGCCGAAGAAGAAGCAATAACAATATCATTTTTCGATATAATAATAATTATTATTTGTTTAATTGTCATCATTTCCATCGTTATAAGAAAATACAAGGTGCAAGAAAAATGTTACCTCCATCTGAAGAAAGAAGATAGAAAAATACACAAAGGTTCAAACCCTAAAGGCAAGGAGCCCCGAAAACAATTCCATTCTTTTCGAGACTTAAGGAGGGAGGAGTTACGTACCTATAAAACCGCTGACACTGTATAAAGTATTATATATCACACAATAATCATTTTATATGTATAAAACCGTAGTTTTAAGATTCAAACCGATTCATTCGCTTGTAGTACACTGTGTAAGAAGGTTGTCGCAAATAAATTGTTTTTAAAAAGAACTTTCGAAGTTTAAAACACAAAATTCCTGCGAATGTGGCAAATTTTATACAGGTGAGATACCTAGACAGTTAGATGTTAGAATAAAAGAACATAAAACCTAAAATCAATTGGAATAATTCCAAAACGGTATTAAAAAAATCGTTAATAACATACAGAAAATTAAAAAAACCGCCATAATTAAATTAAATAAAAATAATTGTATTGCTATGCCTTCGGTAGATTTAAATTCAATATGGTTCCCGTTTCCAAAGAATACAATTAAAAACGTTTCAGTATTTCAATACACAATAATTACTACACCTTACCCATAGCTCATTCAGGGAAACAATGGTTGCACGTCATCAATCTAGAGAAATCTATTGCCAATCCATAAGAAAGAAAAAATCACTTAAAGTTCAAAGCACTTTCTTTCCTTCTACCTCTAATCCTATTAGAATAGGAAAAAATACGGTGAGCCGGTGGATTACAGTCTGTGAATTCGCTGTCAAGATAACATTTAGGTTTGTGGTTATGGACAGTGTTACCGACCTAATATAACTACTTTCTTCGTAGAATCTGTCATTTTCATGTTCTGATCGTTTTGGAATTGTGCCTTCAAACGTTTCTGAATTATCTTTACTGTATTCTTTACGGTTTTAGCTATTTTCTGGTTTAGTTTCTGTGTTTGTGAGATCTGTAGTAAAAAATCTGCGATTATAATTGCAAAAAAGTGTCAAAACCGTTAAGCGGTTAGTGTAAGCAGCTTGTCTCGTCACTTATCAGTTATTTTGAACAGGGCCGAGATAATGGGGCTCCTCTTTTGCCATTAAACGCTGTGAGAGAAGTACGTATTAATAACTTAGTAGGTTTCATGGTTAATTGGAGTTTCTTAGCGAGTTTCAGCTGCACTAAATATTAGTATTGGTACAGTTGAAGTCGAAAAAGTTGAAGAAAAACGAAATGTTAAAGTCACCGAAGAAAAAGCGTTAACATCCAAAATGAGTAACTAATCTAGACCATCTTGATGTGGGCTCAATTCGCAATCAAATGTATAAAATATATGAAAAAAGTTAGTAGATTTACATGGTAATATTGCATTTTTATCAAATTTTATTGAACTATTTCAGAACAAACTTCCAGATAATGGCTTTAAACGAATACAATTTTTGAAGATGTATCAAAATATCAAAGACGAATCTCTGTTTGATTTTGTTTATTTGGATAAAACATGGATATTTCAAAATGGTACCTTGAGTCATTCATGGCAAGATGATAACAAGAGGAGTGTAAAGACTATAAAAGTTGATGAAAAAAGGTGAGTGCTATACCTAATACTTAGAAGCGATTAAAATTTAAAGTAATGTTGTCATAAATAATTGTTTTAAGACGTGTCAATAATAACATGTAGCAGATATATTGCTCTTCACTCTGGGAACAATAACCAATAAACAACTTATTCCAGAAGTCGATTATCATAGAGAAATGAATCAAGATAACTTTCTGTTTTGGTTTAAAAACCAGCTATACTGATTGATAAACTTCCAACTAGTGCATGGACAAAACCAAAAATTGCAGAATGGCTTACGGAACATAATGTTCCTTTTGAAAACACTATGTTGAAAAGTGAACTGCTGCAAATCGTTATTCAGTAAGCAGTAATTAAAGGGATAGGTTTGTGTTTCATAATGTTCTTTTCAGAAACAAGCCTAAAAAAATGTTGCAAATCATATGGCTGAAGAGTATGGCGACAAAGTATTACGTCTTCCCCTTTATCATTGCATATTCAATACTATAGAATTGAATGAGGGGGTGGACAAATATTACTACAATCGTCATATAAGTCGATATGGAAAAACGACTGATAACTGTTTGGATATGTGAAAAGAAGCTTGGTCAACAGTTACACCACAGATCTGAATGAACAGCATTAGACCTACAGAAGAAGAGATTCAAAGATGGTCGAATCGCGAAAGAGTATTCGATAGACTAGAAGTTAATCCTTTAATAATTTACTTTCACAACAATTCAAATGCTGAAAGTTGTTTTAGTAACACTGAATAATTACACTTTATATGAACTAAATGAAAAGCCCCTATGTTGATAAGCAGAAGTTTCGAAACAGATTTTTGATTCAAACTTTTAAAGAAAAAACTTTTCGTGTTACTTTTTCATTTATTTTATCGATCCTACTAACGCCAAAGTCTGGGTATTTTGGTGTTGATGTGGGAACATTGTAACGTGAGTGCGTCATAGATTTTGATAACGTACAACCATTATTTCCCTGAATGAGCTGTATATTTTTTTTTGGAACTATGTTACTATCTTTAAAAACTATTATTATCAATGTAAGTATTATTGATAAAATATATTTACTTCCTATATTTGTGTGTTTGTTAGGCAAATTTACTACAGAAAAGAATCACTGAGAAATTTGTCTCCGTTTGGATTTTTGTTTTTTACCAAGTGATTCTTTATTTACATAAGAACAGCTATTTTTTTATATTTTTTTGAGTTTTAGATCGTGGCAAAAAACCAGAAAAAGATATATGAACACGCCACAATCATTCAGACATTATTTTCATACAGGTTGCTTGCTTCCAGTCTGAATCCATTTCGTTGCTGGGTCAGGTCCATATTTTCGTTTACTGTCGAAGTTGTTTTTTAGCCGCTTGCTTCACCACCAATTTCAGAAATCGTATTTTCACACCTTTTAGTTTGGGCCATCTCTGGCCCTTTCCTCCTTTGCCTTCTCTCTAATTTTCTTTTGAATAAATTCTCTAATTTTCTTTTTTCTCTGGTTAGGTCGGCGTTAATAAATATATTATCGTCTGCCCTATTCCTTAACTTGTTCTTATTCTGCATCATCCTTATCTTGTTCTCCTCACTGCCAAGTTCCACCAAACCCGTTTTTATACCCAATCTTCGTGCTGTTCTTACTATTGGTAAAAAGTAGTCTTACCAATAGTAAGAACAGTCAAATCAATGTTTGACTCCCACCTCTATAGACTCATCTTCTATAAACTTTTCCATTATCCCTTTTAGAATATTATTATCTGCTGTATCTATTGTCAGTTCCTGTATGACTACATTTTTTCTTCTCTCCTTACTTTCTAGCTTCTCTATGATTTCATTGTTTAAATTTATTTCTTTCTTCAAATCATTTATTTCAGCCATCGCTTTTTCATCTGTGTCTTTTAGCATCTTTATGTCTTTCTTAAACTCTGCTTGTTCTTTCCTTAATTCTTTTATTTCCTCCCTTAATGCCTTAGTATCTTCCCTTTGAGGCTGTTGTTCTAGCCTAATTACTCTTATATCTGCGGACAGTTCCATTATTAGTTTCATTATCTCCTTTGAGTTGTATGTATATCTGCGGACAGTCCCATTATTAGTTTCATTATCTCCTTCAACATATCATCGTTGGTTTTTGATGGTCTCCTTTGTGTTTTTTTAATTTTTTAAAGAAATCCTCCCCTAATTCGCCTCCTCTTTTACGTTTTCCATCATCGGATATATCTGATTCCATCTCGGTTTTCGTACTTCATATTCGATAAATTTACTGGGTTCGTCTGTTCCTTTTGCTTGGCAAGAGTGTAAATAAATTTTGCGTAGACTTTGGATTCCTTATTCACTTATCCCAATAACCTCAATTACACGCATTATTTCTAGTATTTTGTTCTTTATTATCTCGTTTATATTTGGACAATTATTTTGGATCACACTATACCTAGGCTTACACTCTCACTGCTTATACACTCTAGTTTATTTATTTCTCACTACAAACTCCGTAAAACGAATTTAAAGCAGTTGAAAAATAAAAACACTCTCTACGTTCCGGTACAGCGTTGCTCAATCGTCAGAGAGATTCTCAATTACGTAAATATCATCATTTGAATCACGTTCGACTTCATATATTTTCTAATACTTATCGATCTAAAAATTCAGATTCAAATTATTCAGTTGTAATTTGCGTGTGATGATCAAATAAAAAATGTAATTTTTGATACTTCAAATAATTTACTTTCTTAATTTCCTTCATTTCAATTTAGTCTGATTTTAATTTTATTCGTCTATTCAATGGTCAAATTTCATTGTTTTCATACTATAATGCTACAAAATTTAACTTATTATTTTTCGGTCTCTTTCCCAGCAATCTATTTTGCAACTATCTCTCTGACTACTGGCATAATACTGCACAATACTATTTAGCTTTAAATCTGTCTGACTCTTGGTTTAATAATGGAATTATTGTCTGGCAAATTAATTTTAAATTTTTTAATATTTAAATAACATCATATTAAAATTTCAGCAATACTCAAAAATTTTGATTTAAAAAAAAAGCGTATAGCACATATTAGCAATAATAAAAATGTCTGTCAATTATAAATTTATGTTTTTAAAAGTTGATAAAAGTCAGTGAAAGAGAAAAAAATCTTAAAATGATTTGAAAAGTTAATATTTTTACCTGTACGGGTATTATGCGCATAAGTAAATGTAATCTCTGCTGGCAGCCAGGCAATCCACACGCCAACCGAGAGAGCGAACGATAGGGCATATCAAAAAACTAACTTATAGTGTGTCTAAGATATATCGTTGACCGATTGACTGCAATAAACTTTTAACAACCCTTATCATAACGAAACGTAAACAGGGCCCTTTTTTCTACACCTTGATTAACCAATGCATCCATTATGACCCGCTTTGAGATTAAATCAAATGCTTTTTCATAATCGATAAAAGCCAAGCACAGTGGCATAATGTATTCGTTGTGTATTTCTATGACCTGCTGTAGGACCTGGAAGTGATCCATTGTGCTGAATCTTGCTGCTCTCTTGGTTGGGCGTCATTAAGTTTTTTAGTATTCTTTTGGATATTATCTTGGTGAAAACTTTGTAAACCACTGACAGGAGACTTATTGGACAGTAGTTCTTTAAATTTTCCCGTGCTCCTTTCTTATGTAAAAGAATCACTTCTGCATTTTTCCATAAGCTGGGTATTTCTTGTTGTTTGAGACATTTTGAATATAATTTTGCTAGTGTTTTATGTAAAGTCTGACCACCAGCTTTTAACATCTCCACAGTTATACTATCCTTTCCTGGAGCCTTGCCATTTTTCATCGAGTCTATAGCCTTTGTCACTTCTTCCACCAGGATATCCGGCACTTGTTCTTCAGTGGGCACTGCTGTTCTTGCTGATGCTTGTCCCCATATAGCTTTGAATAAAATCTTCGGACAACCTCTAACATTTCTGTCCATTCACGACATATTGTACCATCCTCACGCATTAAGGAAAACATTTGTGTCCTTTTCTTTCTTAGCTTCTGCTTAGCTTTGTTAATTCCCCTGTTTTTTTCCAGAGTCTTTTGTATAAGCTGCATGTTGAATCGGCGACAAGCTTACCAGAATCCACTTTGCCCCTTTTTGATCTTATCATTCTTTCGGGCTCTTTTCGGCAGTTTATCCTAATCTTTGATCGTACCATTCGGTGGTCACTTTCCACATCAAAGTAGTTAAGGATAGTACAATTGCAAAATATTGCTTTATCGTTTGACATGATGTAATTAATTTCACTTGTGACTCCAGATGGACTTTTCAATGTCCATTTTCTGTTGATCTTTTTCTTGTAAAACGAATTCATAATATAGAGTTCTTGTCCTTCAGCAAAATCAACCAGCCTGTCACCTCTATTGTCACGGTCACCATTTCCACCATATATATATATATATATATATATATATATATATATATATATATATATATATATATATATATATATATATATATATATATATATATATGTATATATATAAATGTATTCTAAGATCATTACGAAGATCAATTCCAAAGCACTGCACGATTCTTTAGCACCCTCTCAAAAGCTGATTTATAGTGAATAAGCGGGTGCTAAAAAATATCTATCAAGGACACATAAGCATTCCCGCTAATGACGAATCTGTTATGGTCTAGGCATGCACGAAAGAGCGGTGCATTAGAGGCCAAGTTGGAGTTAGGAGTAGGTAAGGAGAAAGTAAACTCGGCTGTTAATTCGAGGGATATAAAACCGATTTTCACTGAGGAATCGATCACAATGAATTAAGCTACGGTAGAGCTTTAGCAGGAAAAGCTGAGCAGCATACACTATACTATACTCCAGGGACTGACAGGATAATATATCCAACCAATAATAGAGTGTGGCTATAACCTCTGCAGGGGTAGGCAGAATCCAGCTTAAACGACAGATACTTTAGAAAACGCCGCTGAATCTGTTCAAGGCAATAAATCTGTCTAGCATATATTGATGACCAGGCAGGGGAAGCATACATAAGCCTAGATCGTACTAAGGCATTATACAGAGTTAGAAAACATCTGATATTTTCAAAAGCTTTTGTTGATTTAATTAGGGGACTAAGCATTTGCTGACTGGATGATTTGATCAATGTGATGGTTGAATGACAGTTTTCTATCGATATACACTCCCACATCCTTTACAACTGCACAATCTTCCAAAGCGCAACCATTTAGGGAATATATATGTATATATGTGTATGTATATATGTGTGTGTATATATATATATATATATATATATATATATATATATATATATATATAAACTACATCCACTTAGCGTCTGACTTGTATCAAGCAGTTGAGTGGTCAGCGTCTGTTCACCAGTGGTGCGGCTGATATTTAAATTCTGGAACTAACCCTTCCAGTCTTAACCTCTGAACCATCATGGTTCAAACCTTTAATTCAATGTACAAAATGAAGCGTTCTAGTAATTACAAAATTACCCCAGGAGGTAGACAATCCTCTGCCAGCTTTGCTGGTACAACCGGACTTTCGGATTCTGGGACATCCGGGCTTAAACGCTAAATCTTTCAGAGGGAGTCGGAGACCTCTGGCCAACGTCTGAAACCGAAAACAAAAACTTTCTTTGGAACAGTAAATATCAATTATCTCCTGCGTCCAGGAAAACTACACGAATTGGGGGGCGAACATTGAATCTCCAAAAGGGACTGCTAATACCAAAGTTTGACCCAACGAAAATAAAACCAGCCCTAACAGAAGAGCTTGATAAACAACCAGCACAGAACTGGCAAAGATTGAAACAAAAAATTATTAAAACAGCCTTAAAGTTGGTTCCTTTACAAAAACGTAGAAAACATCCGTGATGGGATGAAGTTTGCGAGCAAACGGTATTAAGCCGAAGTAAAGCGTTCAAAAATTGGAACAGTCAAAAAACAGCCATAAACTATAACATCTGTTTGGAAGTAAGAAAAGAAAGATCGAAGCTAATTAGGCAGACTAAAAGAAAATATAAAATCAATCAACTTAATGAAATAGAAAAAGATTTCCAAAAAAAATAACACCCGAAACTTTTACAAAACATTTAAAACTAAATTAACCGGCTACTTACCGCAAAGTCTTTGCTTCCAAAAGGAAAACGGACAATTAGCTCTAAATAACCAAGACAATTGCAAAGAACTTGCGAAATATTTTGAACAAATACTAAACTGTCCTGAGCCCTTAAATAAATTACCAACACTAAACCATGAATAAACAAACCCAGATTCATTACCACCGAATGAAGATGAAATAATTAGGCAAATCAAGCAGCTTAAAAATAACAAAGCTTCTGGTAAAGATGGAATCACAGCTGAACTTTTGAAATCCGCTGGTCCAAGTACAATCAAGGAAATAACCAATATTCTACAAGAAGTTTGGCGAACCGAACGGATTCCGGAAGGTTGGAAAGATGATCTAATCCATCCACTACTCAAGAAAGGAGATCGGATGTAAACAACTATAGAGGGATATCTCTTCTCCCGGTTTGTTACAAGATTCTATCTCAATGTCTACTAGACAGAGCACAGGGGCAGTTAGAACCTAAAATTGGTGAATATCAAGCAGGGTTTCGACCGGGCAGATCCTGCCCTGAACAGATCCTGAATCTAAAGTTGATCCTAAGACATCCAAAACTGTACAATAAAAATCTTGTCTGTATATTTGTGGATTTCAAAAAAGCATATGATTCTATTGACCGCGAATCTTCATTCCGAATCTTGAAAGAACAAGGACTAGATCTGAAAACGCTGGCATCTGGAACTCTCGCCACTCTTATTTAACTGTGTTCTAGAAAAAGTAATACTGGAGTGGCGTGAAGAAAAGTCGGCCCTGAATATTGACCAGCCCATTAAACTGGGGAGAACCAACATGAAAACTGATTGTCTGACGTTTGCTGATGATCTAACAATTTTAGCTCAAGATGTATTAACGGCACAGAAACAGATTGAAATCCTAAAAGAAACAGCAGAAAAGGTAGGACACCAAATTTCCTTTGAAAAAACACAATACATCTCCTGTAGAAACAAACTAAGAACACCATTTCTAAAAACAAAATATGGTAACATCATACGAGTCTCTCAATTCAAATATTTGGGTGAAATAATCATGGAAAATGGGTTGGAAAAAGCGGCCAATAAAGGTAGATGTCAAAAAATGGAAACGGCATTGAGACTTATACAAAATATTTACAACAAAAAATGCCTGTCTAAAAATACAAAACTGAGACATTACAACAGTTATTAAGCCAGAATGTCTATATGGGGCAGAAACGAGGACATCGAGGACATTGAAAAGAAGGAAAGAAAAATCATAAGAAAAATTCTAGGCCCCCAAGTACAATTAGAGGCGTTTGTTGTTGTTAGCGTTCCTTTGCGCCCATACTAATTTCATTCTTTCGCTATGAGCTTTTTTCCTTTCGTCAGACCAAGTTGTTCCGGTCTTCCTACATTTTTCTCCGTGGCCAACCTTCCAAACATCAAACTCGTGTCTGAAACAGCCTCTATCCTGATATTTGCTGATCTTAGGTCCTCTTTAATTGCAGCAATCCATTTAATTATTTACTACATCTAATCTAATTATTTTCTACTCTAGCTCTACTCCTATTTTCATAAAATTCGACTATTTGTCTAGTTAGCCTACTCGGATTCATCCGTATATATACATATATATATATATATATATATATATATATATATATATATATATATATATATATATATATATATATATATATATATAGTAATTTAATCATAATTTAACAATATTTTATTTTCCTAAAATTATTCAGAAGTTTAACCAGTCCGGCTCCGGCGCCGTTTGAGAAACTAGGAATATTTTTATTGAATTTTTTTGGGGTAATTAACATATTGCGGAAGGGTAACGAAATATCTTGCAACGGACTATATCAAAATTTCTCTGTCCAAAATCTTGCTAGCACTAAGACTATAATAACTAGCGTAATTGATGCGCTTGGGAAGGCTGTCAGTGAAAAAAAAATCTTCAACTTATTTGAAAATTTTACAGCCAGGTAGCACAAATTAAAAAACAGCTTCCCTAAAATTCTCATTTTCACGAGGTGGCTAGCTCTTGTCCTATTACGTAATAATATTTTATTAATGGATCGAAAATCGACACACAATGTTGGGTCTCCATTTCTTTTCTTCATAAGCACTATTGGGCTTGCGTCTGCAGATTCACCTTTTCTAACAATGCCATCTCGTAGTTGTTCTTCTATGATTTGCTTAACCTGCAATTTTTCACCATATGATAGGCAATGAGGTCAAAAGGCAACTGGTTCTGAGTTATGGAGTATTATTTTTAACTTACCAGTTGTTACTGCGAGAGGCGTTTGTTTTCGTGTATTTCTAATAATTGATTTTACATCATCACTTATTCTACCGGGTACTCTATTCTTTTCCGGGTACAATCAATAGATCTACTTCAAGGGTCATAGTGGGTGTTACCATCAAAGCAGTACAGCGCCTCATATGTTATGTGGTATAATTGCCCATTCCAGTCAAAAACCCGCACATCTTGCTAAATTTCGGGTTTAAATGTTTTGCTATTTTTTCGTGGTATTAAACATCTACACCCGTATCCACTAAGTATGATATTGAAGAAACTGTATTGTCATTTGTAAGTGTAGCCAAAAAATTGATCGGGTAAAACAAGTGTTTTGTATCAGCATGGCTCGTTTCGGCATTTCATGTTTACGATAACAAACATCTTCTATATGACCTGGCTTTCAATAATGAGCACACCTTTTTATAGTCTTCGGAACTTTCTGGTCAGATCCTGAATTACTTAATTTCACTCCAGACCGGCTCGGTATAGGATCATCGAGATCGGTTTTAAATCGTTGTTTACAGTAGGATTATTTATATCTATAACGGTGGCACTTTCGTTGAAAACCGTGATGTTCGTTACGAAAATGATTCCTTCGTTTTAGAGATGGGTCACGCGTACGCACTAAATCAGTAATCACTCACATTGGAAGCTTTAAAAAGTCAGCTTTACACTCGAGAGCTTGTATACAAATTCTGTTTTTAACATCTGAACCTTGAATATCGTATTCAACAAAACTTAAAGTTATAAGGAAAATTTGGATAAAATCGCTTAACGGATGGAAGTAGGGAAGACTGGGTACGGTTGTGACAATCGTCATATTAGCGAAACTATAAGGAATACCGGTGAGGGTCCAAGGGGAGACAGGAGCGGCGTACCCGTCTGAACGTGTTTCACAATATTGCGTCAGCCATCGCGCGACATTAAAGCTAGCAGAGGTCTACATTACTTTTTAAAAGTCAAAAGTAACTATGTTTATTCGATTTCTCTGATAATTGTGGTTATATGTGTACAGATAGAGTAAATAATGGTTTTCCTTGATATAAGTTAAACATTGGTAGTTAAATAGCAGTGATTACTTTGTACGTAGATTATTTTGTATTGTCATGGCGATTACTTTTTTGCGAAGGAGTGCGTTGAGTACGATTGCGACATATTTTCTGGGTACGGTTGTGACATAAGTAATTTTTTTTTGTTTTTAGATGCCCAGAAAACGCTTGAGAAAGACTGAAAGAGGGTAGTGTGATATATCAAATAATAAAGATGCTTACAAATAGGAGAAACGCGATGTTGCGATTTGTTACAATATATTCGTAAATGCGATGGAGCCACCTCGAGCCACAATAAAACGTCAGCATGGGGTATGTTGGTCATAATAAATTGTTCTCTGAGGAGCAAGAACAACAGCTGAGAAGATATATAACACATTGCGCGGAAATATATTTTGCTTTTCTCCCAAATAGGTACGGAAGTTAGCTTTTGAACTTACTACTAAATACAATCTGAAACGACCTGCTACTTGGTTTAAAAATTATATAGCTGGTGAGGAATGGTTTCGTTCATGAATATAAAACCTCCACTGTATGTTCGCGTAGCTCAAGCTCCTAGCCTTTCAACAGCAACAAGCTTCAACAAAACAAATGTGGAAGTTTTTTATGATAATTTGCAAATTGGACAGACACACCTATGAGCCACAGGATATATAGAATGTTGACGAAACAGGCGCCACTATCGTCCAAAACCTGATAAGGTAGTAGCAAGACGTGGCATACGGCAAGTAGGAGCTCTTCAGAACTTCAGCTGAACGAGACACATTAGTCACGGTTCCTTTTGCAGTAAATGCCCTGGACAATATTATTCCTCCTTTATTTATATGTTCACGAGTTCGTTATCACAATCATTTTGTTAGGGACTGGTCAATAAGATCAATTGTGTCTGCAAACATTTTCAAAAATTTTCTAATGCTTCTCCAACGCATCAATACTAGTCTTTCTAGTGCTGGATAACCATTCCTCGCATATCCACATTAATACATTGGATTTTTGTAAAAAAATGGAATCACTTTGCTTTCATTTCCTTCACACTGCTCGCACAAACTGCAGTCCTTGGATCGATTTGTCTTCGAGCCGTTAAAAAAAGCTGTAAATTGAAGCTGCTTGTGATGGATCGATGCGGAGTCACACTGGAAAAACAATAACAATCTACGATATACCAAGTATTAAACTCGAAGAGATTTATCAATAATCACCTAATCACCGACGCACGTTTCGCTAACCATGTTAGCATCATCAGGATATTATTTAATCTGATTAATTGCTGATTAAATTTTAATATTTAATCTGATTAAGTCATCTCCTGATGATGCTAACATGGTTAGCGAAACGTGCGCCCAGAAGTTTCAAAAAGTGATGTGGTGTCTAGTGGTAAATTTCTTAGAGTTTAGTGTTTCACACCAAAGGTTCCAATAGAAGAATTGATGCTAGGTATTATCAAAATTGCTATTCCTCTGGCTTTCGCACAAGCGAACATTCAGGTTGGTTTTTGTAAAACTGGTTATTATACGTATGATCGTAATTTATTCCAAGAAATTGACATTGCACCATCTTTTGTAACGTACAAACCAAACCCTGACACTAGAGAAAACAGCTAACAATGAAATAACGCCGCTTCTATAACAAAAATTTGACTTTTCACCATCCTTTGAAACAGACGGTCCAAAATCTGACGCTGGAGAGAACAATCCTAGATCTAACGATCAAATACCGCTACTTTGAGCTTGCTTATTGAGCGAATCTTCAATTCCAAATCCAAACAATGTTCAGCCAACTACGTCATCCACAGCCACGCCACCTATTTTTTCACATACAATTGTTCAGCCTTTTCCGAAGGCTCCCCAAAGAAAAACAAGAGGTTCCAGAACCAAAAAGTCGACCATTTATACAGACATGTCTGAAAAAGAGGCAGTCAGGCAAGAATATGAAGAAAAAGTTGAAGTCTAGTCAGGTAAAAAAAATCTTACTAAACCAAAAGAAAAAAAAACAAAAGAAAAGGAAAAACAAAGCAAAGGAAGACATCACCACCGTCATCGGATGAAGAAGAGTATTTCTGTCTGGTTTGTGTAGGCGCATTTTCTGAAAGTAGGGCTGGTGAAAAATAGATCTAATGCCAAGAAAAATGTGAGCGCTGGGTCCACTTAGAGTGCGCAGGTGACAGGCGCCATTATATTTGTCATAACTGTGATGAGTCTTACTAGATCTCAGTATCTGCCTTTTCAGTTTTTAGAACTAAGAATTAAGCTTAGATTTCTTCTGTTTTTTAATGTTGTATGTTGATACTTACAGAAATGTTAATTTTTTTCTTCAAGAAGACAGTTTCAGCTTTTTGTTTCACTGATTTTGATATAACATGTATTAATATTTATTTTGTGTTTTGACACAGTTACCGTAATATATAATTAGA
This sequence comes from Cosmopolites sordidus, assembly GCA_031761425.1. Taxonomy (NCBI): domain Eukaryota; kingdom Metazoa; phylum Arthropoda; class Insecta; order Coleoptera; family Curculionidae; genus Cosmopolites; species Cosmopolites sordidus. The sequence goes on from JARFXV010001416.1 coordinate 50,340, forward strand.
ACTTTTAGTTAACTTTTTTGACTAATTGTCAAATGAAGACTATCATAATAACTGTAGATGCTACAGTGCCTTATTAGTTATAAGCGATTAAAGTGTTACCAGATTTTATTTCTTTTGTTTTGTTGTAAATGTTACATTTTTTCTCAAGAAGATTATGTGGCATTATGTTAGATATTACTTGCAATAAAAGTGATTTTAGATCATATTGGAGTATTTTTGCACCTGTCACTACCGACCGAAAGCACCATCATAACCGCCCCTGGGGTGTGGTCGGTTGTGACATTTTTTTCTTTCTTTCTAACTTGCTCCTATGAGTTAATCATTGTACTTAGGGACACAATTTTAGTAGTTATACGTAGACAAATGTACACTTTACTATAAAAAATACCTTTCTTCCAACTAACTGGCATACTAACAAAATTATGGGCAATCAAATGAAATCTACCCAATGCATTTCCAAATTCTACCAAAGAGTCAAAATTCAAATTTACAATTGCAAGGCACGCACTCGAGTTGCAGGTGTACCTGGCTTAGGGAATGCCACTTCAAAATCATGACGAAATGAGGCCCAATCACGTATTATAAATTTCTAGTGTTTCTAAAAACAAACAGTTCTTCACCGAAGAGCTCCAGCCTTCAATACTATCAGAGTATCCGAGATTCCTAGTTCTTGTTGAATCCTTGTGACATCATCCATCCATTCGACTATGGTAAATGGAGTATCGTCAGCAATTTCCCAGAATCCACTTTGGCTTTCTTTGACATTACCATTCTTTCGCACTCTTTTCGACAGTTCCTAATCCTAACTGTTGCTCGTACCATTCGGTGGTCGCTTCCAACATTAAAATTGTAAAGGACGGTATAATTTCAAAATATTACTTTATCGTTGGTCTTGATGTAATTAATTTCACTTGCGAGTCTAGATGGACTTTTTCATGTCTATTTTCTTCTGATATTCTTCTTATAGAACGAATTCATAATATCAAGTTCTTGAATTGTGCAAAATGATTGATAGAATAATTGATCTATCATATTCACCAGTTTTTGCTGTTCCAATTCTAGCATTAACATCACCCATCAGGATACCTACATTTCCCCTTGTATTAAATCTGGGCCACATGATTATAAAATTCCTCAATTTCCTCATCCCTATGGCTCATAATTGGTGCACCACATCGTCCATTCTCCGTACTCCGAGTGTAAAGTACATGACCAGTTGAATCCAGCTGGATTAGCTCTTCGCCTTTTCTTCGTGTTTCACATAGCCCAATAATATCCCCAATATGTATAGGGCCTATGCCTAAGTACTGTTTTATTATTATTTTACTAAGTAAAAGTATATCAAAATTTTCATTCAGAACTCATATTTGAGTTACGTGAATTGTTACGCTTAAATGAATTTAACTTTTAGAAGTCGCGCTACGTGCCAACGCTCATGCCGACGAACTTTGATGCCAGTCGATGACGACCAAGCGAGTTCCGACACTCCGCCGACCGACTGTGTGTCTTGCATTTATTTGCTTTTGTTTCGACACGAGGGAGCGGAAGCAGCATATTGTAAAAATATTCACGAGTTTCACGTTGAACAAATACCTAAAAATGGACATACGGATTTTGACAGGGAACCCTGTCTTGCACGCTCGGTCTGTGACCGGGTTGCGCTGACGAAATTGACACCAAATATGTAAACACGCGTGACCGCGTCCCCCTCAGTCGGTCGCAGGCCGAGCACCGCGATATACGAGAGTTGCACAATCACACAAAGAACAATTAAATTCGTATCCGGTGGTGACGTCACAAGTTATTAGTCATTGCATAAAAGTGACTTTTTAGAAAAAATATTTTTGAACAAAATTGCAAACGCAGTTAACTTTGTTAATTCTCGTGCTACAGTTATAAATGAGGTGTCGTTGTAAAGTGCATTAAATAGATAATCTATTGATATAAAAATTTAAAAACCGCCTTGTGAACTTTGGAAACTATGAGCCGTTGAAATTTTGAAAATAGCCATGGCGCACCCAAAATCGAAGAATACTAAGAGGAATGCATCAAAAATCCAAGCAAATAAAGCTAAAAACAGAGAACTGATTAAGAGTCATAGATTAAGTCAAAAATCATTCCAATAGGCCTAAGAGAACCCAACCAACCAGGCCTCCGAAATTGCGATCCGAGGCGAAAATTTAGAATCGCAACCCAGTATAAGTGGGGTGACGTCATCCTCGCCTCGAATAACAATTATGAGTGCTAAACGAGGCAAGAAATTAATCGCAATCGGGCTACGAGAACTCAGCCAAAAGTAGAAGGGTTCCCTGTTTAAAATTGAGACGAAAACCGATCGTTTTTCCGTCCGTTTTTTTCTATGAGTATTTTTTATTCTTGTTTTAATTTTTTTATGTTTGAAAGCAAAGAATGTTTTTTTTAATTGTTATGAACTAAAATTTTTTAGACTTTCGCTGCCACAAACAAACAAAATAGAGAAGAGAGGTAAGTACCTACCTAATGGGTAACGGTTCGCGTCGCGACGGAAAGAGACGGGAGACTGAGACCGTCACTTAACATATAAGTTTGGCGCGTTTCGGTCTCGTTCGCGAATTGAATACTATGTATAGGTAAAGTAAATGTATATGTATATGTGTAAGGTATATGTTAAGTGAGGGTCTCTGTCGCGGTGCGAATGGCTGTCTTAAATAGTAGGTAAGTTGTTATGTTGTTATAACAAACTCTACGTACAAACCTAGCTTAGGTAATAAGAGCGATGTTCAAATACAGCTACGCGATGTTCAAATTGCCGTTGAGCCATAATTTCAATTCAATTCAAACTAATCGAATCCTTATTTTTTGCCTTGTTTCTTAATTTTTTATTATTTCAGCAACAAAACCAAAACAGAGGAAAATTACTAATAAAGAGGATGATTGTTCTACTGGCAGTAAAACTAGTTACTGCCAGTAGAAAAAGCAGCTACAACACATTCTCATGAGATTGGATGAGATGGATAATCAAAATGACCAAATCACCTTGTGCGTGTCAGAGTTTCTGTTGCGAGAAGATTTAATCAACACCTTTAGAAGTTTACATTTTCGACCGTCATTACTTCACATCCTGAAAAAGAAGAGGTAATAGGTTTATGTAAATATTAATCATACAGTGAAATGACTTTTTGGGAGCAGTAAAACTAGTTACTGCCAGTAGAAAAAGCAGCTACAACAAATAACAGAATTGAAAACTTGAGCAAATTACTACTGAATCAAGATGATGGATCGGAATCAGAACCCGTAAATCCTGTAAATATTATTGACGAGCCTTCTCAATCTCATGCATCTGAATCCCTGTCATCATCAATCATCTCAATCATCTCTCTGGGAGATGAAGATGAATGTCATAAAAATGATATTGTGCGATGGGTTCGTCATCTTGTAAGGACTGCCGAAGAACGAATATATTGAAATATTCTTTTTATACATGTTCCATAAAAAAAAAATCATTCCCTCACACCTTTACTGACGCACTTTTAATCATACACGAACGCTACCATTATTTTTTGATAGTTAACAGTCCTGTCAATTTTTTAAAATGACCAAATCACCTTGTGCGTGTCAGTGTTTCTGTTGCGAAAAGATTTAATCAATACTTTTAGAAGTTTACATTTTCGACCGTCATTACTTCACATCCTGAAAAAGAAGCGGTAATAGGTTTAAGCAAATATTAATCACCTTACACAAGTTCAGATTCAAAGTAAATTTATATCCCCAGATTTTTTTGGTTATGTTTTATTTCGTCATTCCGTCACCACCATTCCCTCATTTCAATTTGTAGTGAGGAAATCATGTTTCAAGAGGGAATGATTCTTTGGTTGGGCTAACTTGCCTTTTTTGCTTCCTTGCTTTAGGTAATTTACTTCAATTTACAGCTGCTTTCTTGTTTTTTTTTTACCAACTAAACAATGGCAAAAAAACCCAATCAGAAGTTAAATTAAAAAAAAAAGGAATACGATAGAAAACGTAGGGAAAAATTGAAATTCGATCCTGAAAATTTACAAAAACTTCGCGAAAAAGAAAGTCTTAAATACCTAAAAAAAAGAGAAAGGCCAAGTAAAATCTATATCTATCCTGATTTCCAGAGGAAAAAGGTTGAAAAGGAAACATTGGACGAAAAATAGCCAAACTTATAGAGAAAAGAGAGCTAAAGTACGTAAGAATCTGGCAAGATTGTTACTACCTCCTAGCCCAGGACCTAATATGGAACCCGTTATTCAAAATAATGATGATCTTAGAGACCTTATAGCTACTCGGAGAAGGAAGCAACTAAAAAAACGAGGAGCAATATAAGAAAAGAAAAAACAAAATAAGAAAAGATAATAAAATAAAAATAAGAAGAGATAAATTTCGAAAAAGACGCTAAAGACAAACCAAAAACCTTCTGTTGTCTCCTGTAATTAAAGTATCGGTACTCTTAAAGAATGTCCAAGTTCCGGAATTTGAGAAAAAGAAGCTTGTTTTTTCGAAAGTTATTACCAAACAACTAAAATACAGTTACACTTACTTAAAAAAGCATAGTGAGAAGAAGAAATACTTTGAAATTGTAAAACCAGATATTTTAAAGAAGCACAAGTTGCTTCACTTCCCAAAACCGTTTTTCAAACATGACTCGTACAATAAGGAAAATAAATGCTCAACTGTTGAAGATTAAACAAGATGTTACAATTTTTTGGAAAGAGATGATAATTCCAGGATGTGCCCAGGAAAGAAAGATTTTATCAGGTCGAAAGGACGAAAAGTCGAAAAAAGACGAAGGTCGAAAAGTGAAACAAAAACGATTAAGTTACACTATGAAAAATTTGCACAAGAAATTTCTGACGATAGTCGAATACAAAGTGAGCTTGGCAACCTAAATTGGCAAAATTCGACCTTTTTGGGTGACTTGGGCGAACGTGAAAGACTGAAACACTTGCAAATGCTAAACAAATGATATTATATAAAAAAGTCATAAAATATTGCGTAAATAAGACATTGCCTCGCTGTAACCTAACAAGATTTCTAGCTACTGTAACATGCGATGTCCATTCAACGAAATGTTTGTTGAGAGATTGTGAAGGTTGTAGACATAAGTCGATGGAATATTATCTTCCACAGTCAGAATGATGACCTATCATCAGTGATATGTTTGATTCTACTTCTAATGAAAAAGATGGAAATATGAAGACAGTACGTAAAAAAAGTACTGTTAAAAAAGAGATAAAGGTTTCAATTAGAAAACTATTACAACAGTTAGAAGAAACGTTGCCTTCATTCTTTGAACATGTTGCCATGATAGCTCACCAGTATTAGACGATTTCAGAACTTAAAAATAATTTGACCGAGAATGAAGTTCTTATTCATATGGACTTCAGCGAAAATAATTCCTGCAGATACAAAGCAAAGATACAGGCATTCCATTTTGGAGGGGCAAGGCAATAAATCACACTTCATACAGGCGTATTATATTTACGTGCCAATGATAGTGTTAGACTCCAAACTTTTTGCTCTCTATCTACTAACAACAGACACGATACAATAGCGCATTTAGTACCAGTTTTTGAATGGCTTAATAATCAGAATTTGAACATTCATAGAATACACAAACTGAGTGATAGTTCTGTCCACCAGTACAAGAACAAGTTCATGTTTCACATTGTATCTCGTGATATAAATGATTTATTTCCCGGTACGACATTTTTTTCATGGCACTATTCAAAACTAGGCTATGGCAAAAATTCGCCTAATGGTGTGCGTGGCACCTTGAAAAGAACTGCTGATAAAGCTGTTGGTGAAGGCCAAGTTATTGCGGACTTGATTTCACTAAAAGACATTTTGTTGTCCAGATGTTCTTCGATAATGCTATCTGAAGCTACTACTGCTAATATCGCAGAGCTAGAAAACTTAGTCAAACAGTCAGACACCATCGTTGCATTTCGTGGAACTCAAAAAATTAGCCAGTTTGTCTTCATTGGTGATGTGCTGGAGTTCAGAAGCTTTTCTTGATCTGAATGTGTTGGAAAATGTAGTCATGTTCATCTAGGATATTACTCGTCGTCAAAAATTTCTTGCATTACAACAAAGCGCATTAAAGTACAAACGCGGGCAATCACATGCTGGGCATTCTTCAAATGATTATTCTTCTGCAGAAAACAATTCTCAGATAAATTCAAATTATGGTGTTGGTGATCATGTCCTTGTCAGATGGGACAAAGAACCTTATCCGGGGGAAATAATTTCAGTTGAATGCCTGGAAAGATGTTCTGCAGAAGGTCGAGCCTCCACAATTAATCAAAAATGATATTATTCCGTGAAGGAAATAGATTTACCTCAAGCCATCTAATAGTTAAAGAGTTTGAGATTAGGCTAGATAGCAAGATTGTAAGGGAGACTGATGAATAAAAGATTGTTAATTTCTAGACCGACTAGGTTAAAAAGAAATATTCTTGTTGGTAGATTTCCAGTTAAGTTAATTTTCAATTTAAGTATTTTTATTAGTATTAGTAATCTGTTTATTGATGCCAATGTGATTCAAAGTGCCAACATTAGTAATACCTTGTGATAAATTACGAAATTGTATTGTAAAAAAAATATTTTTAAAATACATAACCTGATTTTCTATAAATAAACATAGATAAAAAACAAAAAATAAAGATAACCTGATTTGATGATTTGGGTATAAAGGTAATATCCTCAGCTAAGTCCTCATTCCCTCAGTTTTTTATATCTTCATAATTCTCTTAAAACACATTAATTCTGGGGACCACTATTATTAAAAACTAGTAAAATTAGTACTATGAAATTCACAGAAAATAATTACGAATTTACTATAAATATTTGTTATAAATAGTTAAGACCGAATATTGGGATTTCGTAAGGACTCCATATATAACGCATTGGTTTCAACGTTTGTTCCCCCTCTCTAATACTATCACTGCAATGGAAGCCTGTGACCTAAGCAGTGACCTTTTTTAAATTGTTATTCCTTTTTGTCAAAGTTCTATTACCATTTTTTTCCCGGGATGTCTTCAAATTCGTCCAAGCTGACTAGAGCAGTTTCTAGATCTATATGGTATCCCGATACTTACTTATAGGAAGTTTTTGAAATTTAGAAGTAGTTGTTATTCTTTATCAATGAAGACCAACAGAAAAATCTATCTGATCATATTAATACTAAATTAATCTTTTAGGCTATTAATTAAAATTACGAAATAATGTACTACCTTATATTTACCATTGTGCTCTAAAGTACTTGAAAGCTAAAGAAATACCTAATGGTTTTTAGGGTGATGAATGAAAAACCCTATTCTACAAGGTCTACTGCAAATGGGAAAGCTGCAGATACTAGAACAGGAACTAATAGGTGATGAAATAAGGAAATATGCGGTACAGTAGAAACACACTGGAAAGATTGACATTTTTGCGTTATAAACGAATACGGCAGAAACATAGATCGCAAATAAAAAATACACAGTGGGCTAGTGGAGAATATTAAAAATATTCAAACAGATGACCCGATTGATGACGGCCTAAGGCCAGAAAACAGCCTCGGGAGATGCTTGTTGGCGTTTGATGGCAACTGAAAGATTGAGAATTTCTATGTGCAGCACGGAAAAAAAATCCTTGTTTTTTGAATATTTTGAATCTTTTAAACTAACCCACTGTGTATTTGTATCTCTGGTACCTGAATCCTGTTCGAATCACGGGAAGGCGTGAGCTGCATTTCAATGGTGCTTTCATCCGATTTAGTGAGTTAATATGGTCAGGGGCCTGGTCAATCCTTCAGTTACTTTGAAATGCTCAGTTTAGGCCCGACTGATGATGGCTTACGGCCAGAAACCGGCCTCGGGAGATGCTTGTTGACGTTTGATGGCGACTGAAGGATTGAGAATTTTTACGTAGAGGACCGGAAAAAATTGCTTATTTTTATATAGAAGCAAAGAAACAGCAAAAGAAAGATTAACGCGTTTGAGACGTAGGTATACAGATGAATGCTTCGGATAGAAAAGCCAGAGCGCCGAACTAATATCTCTATCCTGAATGAATTAAAAATCAAAAACTCACCTATCTAAAATCATCAGCCGAAATCAATACCTAAAAAGACGAACGGATGGTGCAGAGAAACTTATGATACCGAGAAAAGTCAATGAAAGAAGAGCAACCGGCGTGCGCCGACACGATTGATCGATCAAATGCAATGCAAGGTTACTGAAGTATTAAAAGTAGGAAGAACCTTACTGAAGTGGCAAAAGGTAGGAAGGCATGGAGGCAAACTGTGCGTGCATGTCACTATAGGCTTATGAGGATTAATGACTGATAATAGATACCTAGATGCCATTAAAATATATAACAGATACCATTAAACTTTAATTTAAAATTAGAGTAAATATAATATTTTATATCGGGAAGAACAAAATCTTATTTCTAATAAAAATATTTTATTTTTGTTAGTACAACTTAATTATATAATAAAAGTGCGATCAAGGATATGAAGAATTATTTGAAATATATTAAAACTCATAAATAAATACTCATTTTATATGATCTGGTGTACAGAAGATGATGTGTTACAGAAAGTTACATCAATGTTACATAAAGTGTATGGTTTAATTTGCTAGCCTCCAAAAAATAGTACTAAAACACATTTTGTCATATAAATAAAGCTATTTAATAACTACTTTTTATTCAATTTCATTGTCAATTTATTCTTTAAAAGCTCAAGTAAAAAGACTAACAAAGCAACTGTAAGTCCCACTACCAAAATCAAGAATGGTGCTTCCAAATGGATCAAGAGTAAAGTTGTCGTTTCGACTTTCTCGGTAATTAGTTTTATCGGCACTTTGCCAAATCTGTTATTAATTCCAAATGAAGCTGTTTGAAGCAAAGTATCTTTAAATATATCCTTAAACGGTGACCAAGAATTCATAAAAAGTGCTAAAAGGGCGCTCCCAATTCTCTCCTGTACCTCGTGATAATATGATTTTGTTTTCGGAAGCGTTTTATTATTTAGAAATACTTCTGCATAATCAGTAGTCACGGAATATAGACAATTTTCTTTAAATAACAACAAATCCTTTCCAATATCTATATAAGACGAATTAACATATTGCTTTAATAACTTTTCGTTGACAAAAGACCTCCAGTATGGATCGCCGTATAACGGGAGACCACTTTGAATGATATCATCAATGGTGTCCAAATCGTTATAATATTTTGGTACCAGAAGAGCTCTTATAATTCCAGCATGGAAAGTATTTGCGAAAAAGAAAAAACACATATTACTACTTAATACAAGTAGCCTATACCCAACTGTTATATTTTCATTGTTCCAGTTATATCTGTAAAATGTGAATATTGTTTTTATTACTATAAATTTAACAGTCAAAAATGCAAGTGTAGTCCACACTGTTAATTCAAATATATAAAAAAGTTTGAGAAAAAATGGAACTTGATTAGCCCTTTTAGTTATTGCTACTACTTTCATTATACTTAATGGATAGGCACAATACGAAAGAAAAGATGAGTTAAGTATAAATAGTTCATTAAATGCCATATCCACTTTATTGTTATTTACCAATGAGAAAATATCACCTAATTTCTTTGGCTGTACCAATAAAGCAGTAGCATTCAGTTTTTTCAGAAATATACTCATAATTACACATCCCAGACTGCCAAGACATGTTAAGTTAGTCACAGTTTTAATAGGAAATACTTCAAACAATCCAATTTTCAACCTATATCGGTTCAAATTTTTTACCTTGTTTGGGAAAATATATTGTTTTTGTGCTTCGGCTGGAAATTTGTCTATCTTATTTATAAATGGATTATAAGATAGTATATTCACATCATTCCAATCATTCAAATTCACTACCACAAAATTAAGAATTTTATAAGAAATCCAAACATTTTTTAAAACCGAAAGTAGATTTGATTCTGTTTGCGTAGAAGTATCTAGAATTATGAAGTAAAATCTCCAATGCGATTGCCAGAAAGTCAAATTAGTTCGAAAATACTTTGTTAATAACTTAGTATCATTTAGACTATCCAATATAAAAATAAAATCTGTAAATTTTCCTCTGGTCAACTCAAAAATGGTTTCTTGATATCCATCAGTAAAAATAGTGTAAGGACTGACAAAATGTGGATTAGTAATAATTAACTCTGTTGTATCCATTAGGTTTGAAAAGTTGCTGGTGATAAATGCGAATATATTTTGATCTTCTTCTGAAGAAATTTGCTTCTGTACGAACTTGCTAATACTTTCATAACAACTTTGATTTCGCAACACTAATCGGGAATAAACATTTCTAAGAAGCACGCAAAGAAGTATACCTCTGCTGATGAACATTATTTCAAACTATTCCTTGAGTAACAAAAATCGTTTCAACTTCAGAATCAAATATTAATATTTGTATTAGTCTAATATATTACCTATTTGTTAAATAACTTATTGAATATGTAATAAAGCATATAACACTAATAAATTCTGTTAAAAAATTATTGTAGAACAATCTATCCACAACACGCAATGGGGGAAAATCAAATTTATCATGACTTAACAATAGTTGAGTTAATAAATATATGTCGGCTATGTCCCGACCCACTACTGATATTATATAAATTTTGGTGCTTCTTTTAAATATGTATACAATTTTATCACTCTTTAAATAATGTCTAAATGATTGTGGCGTGTTCATATATTTTTTTCTTTATTTGGGTTTTTCGCCACGATCAAAAACTGAAAAAATATCAAAATATCTGTTCTTATGTAAATAAAGATTCACTGGGTGATTCATTACCTCAGTGATTCTTTTTTGGAATACATTTGCCTAACGAACAAAATTTTAAAAATATAAAAATGTTCTAAAAAATATACAAACTTTTAACGTTTCGGGAAGTATTCTCGTCCCGTTTTCAAAACGAACCTTAAAATAAACTATATTAATTTCTATAAATTATAAAAAGATAGAAAGTAAATATATTTTTTTGGGTATGTCAATGATACTTACATTGACAATTAGTTTTTAATGACAGTGACATACCACCAAAAAAATATATATATAGGTGAGGTTTACTGTGTGATTGTAATTATTTATCGAAATTCTTAAATGTTTTTAATTACTTATAACTAATAACTAATTATATAACTAAGTATATTAATTAATTAATTAATTATATTTTTTGTTTTAGATCGTGGCGAAAAAACCAAATAAAGAAAAAATATACTATCACTCTTTATCAAGCAAATTTTTCAATTTCACTTAGGGCCGGTTCTACAATGAAAGAATATACCAGGTATAAGCTACACTTAGAATAAAATTTGTAGAACTGTAGTGTTTTGTAGAACGGGTTTAACGGGGATTTATTCCAAGTATAACTTATACCTGGTATGTTCTTGCATTTTAGAATCGGCCCTTAAGCTAATTCAAATATTCACCATGCGACATTAAAAATAATAAATAAAATTCTGGTCATCAACTTTAATGTGTGTATCTCCCCCACTGTAAACGAAACTACACTGCTATATACCGTCGGGGAGAATTTTTTATTGGTGTTTCTTGTTTCTCGACGTATTTTATTTTATTAAGGAAGTCGAAAGTTTAGAGGTCAAAATTTTGTATTTAGAAAGATTGATATCACTTTTCCAAATATTAATTAATATCAAATATCCAACAAATTTGAACCAATTACCTTTCTTTAATGACCAATTTATCGGCCGCTTTTTTAGAAAATATTACATAGCTTTATAGGCTTTTATTATATTAAAATGGCTTTTCAGGCTTACATGACTTTTTATATATTTATTCATGGCTTACATAATAGTTCATATTATATAGTACAATATATTATGGCTTAGGTGGCTTTTTAGGTATTCCCACTGTAGGAATTAATTCAACCTTAAAACTTAACTTTTCAAAAAAAAAAATCTTGTATCGATTATGAAAATTCTAAGGCGATGAGTTATATGTTTTATTTAAAATAATAAACTTGAAATTCACACATTGTGTTTTCAGATCGTTGTCAAACTCAAATTTGGCTTTAATATTTTCGGAAAAATTGTAATATTATATCGACCAAACCAATGAAACTATTATGTTGAGATATTTACATAGATGTATTTTAATTTTAATAAAACATGTAGACTGAATTTTTAAATATGGATGCTATCATAAATTTATTCAAAGATGTAAAGCGATATTTTCGAAATTTTTTAGAATATTTTAATAATATCCAATAAAATATTTTGTTGAACATAAATTTAAAAAATAAGCATTTTACTAATTTTCTAGATCGAAAAATTATTAATAACTATAGACATAAATTTAAAACATTCGATAAACAGAATAGAATACATATTTTCATAAAATGGTAACTTGTCTATAAATAAAGCTCTGAGCTCGTACTGTACCCTGGAGGGAAAACATTTAATAGATTCGATTTATCTCACCCCACGTCTATTCTTCTGGCGATGACGTAAACATTGACTCTCCCCCTCCCTCGCAAAATATTTATCATGCGCAGTAGTCGCAGTCTCTGAGCATTTTCAGTGCAGTCTAATCTAAATAATATTTTGAAACTGCTCCATCTATATTGCCCCCCTTTCCCTCTGGTGACGACTACAGATCCTATTCCGTGGTAGAACAATTCATCCCATGGGGCTACCAAGAAGGATAAGAAAGCTTTTAACAGATTCTATTCCGACCCAACTGCGAAAATTCTTTCCCATATATTAAAGAATTTAAGCTGTTTCTAGAAGTAGCAATAAATTCGCAAAGCGCTCGACCTCATCCTTATTACCTTTATCTTTCTCTGTTCTTCAATTCTATAAAATTTACTATAGAACCGACTACATCAATGCAACCTAAGAGAAAATATTCAAACCGTTATATCCAGCAGAATTATTAAAAACAATCATTCTGCAAAAAGCAAATTCAATTCTCTAAAGAAATGGAGTCATCTCAGACTGAAGTTTTGGTTTGAGTCATATTTTGGTCAAAATCATTGTTCTACTTAACCATTGGCTCACTACTCTCTATCATATTTTCTTTTGCGACCGAACTCCCTCATTTTTAACTACTCTTTTAAATTTAGTTATGGCACTATTTCGGAAATATTTGCGGCTTTTAACCCACTAGTCCGAACTCTGGTCTAAAAATATACCCCAGCATATCCTTCATCAACCTTTACTATAGGAACTGCTCTACATTTTGTTTTTTTAACATTTTCCCGAAAAACATCCTTATTTCTACGAAATTTCAAGCCAATTTACTTTATAATTAGTAACTATCGTTACTGTAAATAACATCCTTCTCTCAAATCCATAATTCTTAATCTTATATCCTATAAATCCCTTATTTCTCCTAAGCTTCCTGACTAAGTGGTAAGTTGTTAAATTAAACTAGTTTAGAGAATTAAAGGCCTTTTGTAACCAACATTTTTCTTCTGATAAAATCAATTGAAAAATCCTGGCTATTGCCATGGAAGGCATTGGCCGGAGACACCCGGGAGAAAGTTCTGGCCGAGTTAATGCGGCATGTAAAAAAGGTGCCATCCAGTTCGTTAAACTATCTTATGTAATAATAGACACTAAAAGTGAGAAGTGTAATCTTATAAAAAATTATTTTATACATTTGATGAACGTAAGCACAATAAACAAAAATAACACAAAGTATATAAAAAGGTAAATATAAATAAAACAGTAAAAAAATCACTATGATCACAAGAATCACTAAAACCTTATCTTTACCTTACTAGAAAGCCTCAAAAAAAAGAAAGAAAATCTAACTAGTTCCTCTAACTTAAACGAGCTAGTGTCTAGGTCTCAGGAATTTTAAATTAGGTTATACCAAATTTACTTAAACTATATTAACCAAATGAAGTTAACTCAAAAGTAATCAGATGGAATCAACTAAAGTATGCTAAATCAAACTAAAATATATCTGATCAAATTGTGTATTGTCTATTTTCCGATGACAGTCAGAGAAATAGGTAATTGATGAAAAAGAATCGTGAAACATTAACTCAATAAAAAAAATTAATAAAAATTATCTGGCCACTGGGCCAATAAGTTCGCCTATTGGTAATTCTATGCCCTTATGCAGGGGTCCCTCTCTCTGACGGAAGAGTAGGGCGTGAAGACGTCTGTTCAGCTCGAGATGTGAAGTTAGACAATCTAGGTCTTGTCCTGAATGATACAAGTGTGCTTCCAATTAAAACTCGTGCAAAATAATTTTACCTGTAGCGATCGAAAATTTGTAAACACTACATTACCTCCCTCCAAAAATAAAACTAAAGACTGCAAGACGAGGCTTTAATTTTGTTCAAACTGTAACGGAGATTACCTTGAAACGTATCCTGATGGAATGGAACTCTAGTATATGAAACACGAAAAGAGAATATAGCTTATATATAGCTCTTATTAAGCAACGACACGGCGGGCGCACTCTAAAGTACATACCAAACGATAAATAGGATACCGAAAAAACGACAACCCTTATTCCAACCACAATAAAGAATTGGACTAGAAATTTCCACTAGACAAAAAGATTAACAAAAAGAAGGAAAATAAACGAAACAAGAAGGGAGCTCCGCACATACTATGGGAATACAGAACACATACTATGGGAGCTTAGAGACTACCCAGTGGTGACAACCAATTACGAGACAAAGTAGCAATGCAAACATAACTCTAAAGCCTGCAAGATAGTAAACTAAGACGCGGGGTAAAATAAATGAAGACCGAACATCGTCGAGTTTAGACATAGGACTAGGAGAATGGCAGTAGCATAATGAGCACTTGTGAAACAGAGAAGCGTGGTTGTCACTAGGCTTAGCTTTGATACGGACGTGTCACACGTCCCTAGGGAGTCACAATAAGTAGATCAAATTCGGTAGGTGATAATTGGTACAGACTTCTAAAGCAAAACCAAACAAAATGCTCGTTGCTGAGACAAATAAACACATCTTCATGGTAGCATTCAATCGTACCTATTTAAAAATCTAGACAAAGATAAATCTACTGGCTGAAGTTACAGTTGTTGGTTATGAGAAAGAACTGAAATCCAAATATAAATATATTTATATTTTCCAAGCGAATGCAACCGAGCTAACTAAAGTCTGCGACAACAAACCAAAACGCTACTTGATCCCCAGGTTGGAGTCAGCAAACAGAACCAAAGACGGACAGCTCTGTCAAGTGTCGATAAAAGAAAACGTTACCGTGACGACTCACACCAATGCGGAATCACACCAATGCTCACGAGATAGTCTCAGGATTTGCTTCTCAAGTAAATCTATTCAATCTGGCTAATGCCAGCGACACCGAATGGAAATACTATCAGATCCTAAGGTTACGAGTTCAAATGCCGTTCGAGCACAGCGGAACCAAAAAGATAGCACGGCCACGTGCCAACAAAAGAAAAACGTTTCCGTGGCAATTCACGCCAACGCGAAACAACATAAAATGACTGTGAAAAATGCGCAGAGATAATTTGACATGATTTACTTCCGAAGTAAATCTAACCTGGCTAAGTAAAACTTGCGATACCAAACTGAAACACTATCTGATACTAAGGTTACGAATTCAATCGTCACAGCGGAACCAAAATTAGACATCAATGTCCAGTGTCGACAAAATAAAGTTAAGCAGAAGTTCACATAAATAAACTCCAGATTTACTCTCCAAGTAAATCTAGACAAACTTAAAATGGAGGAACTGATATTTCTCTTCGAAAATAAGATGCGAGTAACGTTAAGTCGACAGTGTAACTCAGTAACTTGTTTCAAGTGAATAAGTCTGAAAGAAGTACTAAAAGAAAAAGAAAAATGACGTTTCCAAAAAGGAAAAGGGCGGGCAAAACTATACTCAAAAAACGGCCAGCCCTAAATGAAAACAAATTGAAAACGTCACAGTCTAAGTATCTCCGGAAACATCGGAAGATTCACCACAGGGTAACAAATGTTTGACCTGCCATTTCCCTGCCCTTGATTAATCCATGATTTTTAGTTCATAAACTAAAGGAGATAACTTCTCGAAAAACAAAGAAAGTATGTGTTTGGAGCTAAGTTTCAATGCAAACTTATCCGGAGCACTTAACAACTTCTTGTTAGGACCCCAAACTCTATCACCCACATTAAACCTTACATCCGGTTTCCGAAGGTTATAGGGCTTTCAATCTCTCTCAAATGTGGAATGAAGCTTCCGACACACAAACAGATTACGAAACTCATTCAAGTTCTCAGCAAAGTGCCCAGGCACGACTTCGATAGAGAGGATATAAAAAGAAAAACTATAATACTGAATTGACAACGAGCTTAACACATCGGAAACACACGAAAGCGTCACCAACAAATAATTCTACTGCTGAATAAAAATAGAAAAATTCGGAAAAATCACGAGTGGCGGACAAGTATGAAACTCGCTTTAAGCAATTAAAAACACTCTTCGAATCGCTGTTAAATGTAAAGTTCAAAGTCGAGACTGGCTGTTCCTTTGCAGAATGGGTAACAACAGAATCCATTCCTAAAATTGGAAGTTTTTCCTTTGTCATCACCTGGTATAATCAACTCTTGAATCCTACCAAACAAATGGATAAGTTTTGATTTTACCCTCAAGTACACCCTGTAGACAACAGTTGCTTCAAAGTCGAAAAACCAAAAAAATAAAAACTGAGCGAATTTTTGACCTCATAGTTCTCAGCTCATAAATGATTAACTTTAAATCTTTCGTCAGCCATTATGATCTAATAAGAATAAGCTTACCAAAAAATGCATACAATCCCAAATATTTTTAAAGACACCCGGTATAAAATTCAGGAAACTAAACTGACCAGTCTCAGTATCCCAGATGCAATACACGATTAAAAAAACAGTAATAGAAAATTTCTTATATATTAGATAGATTAACTCTATCTCAAATTCGAAAATTATGAAAATGCGAGGTCATTAAGTATGATGAAATATGATATATATATATATATATATATATATATATATATATATATATATATATATATATATATATATATATATATATATATATATATATATTACTCACATATGGGCCCTGGTGGACCACGCGAAGTACAGTTAGAGGCGTTTGTTGTGTTAGCCTTCTTTTGCGCCCATACTGATTTCATTCTTTCGCTATGACTTTTTTTCCTTTCGTCAGACCAAGTTGTTCAAGTCTTCCTGCATTTTTCTCTCTGGCCAACCTCCAAAACGTTAACCTTGTGCCTTAAACAGCCTCTATCCTGAATTTCACTTTGTAATATTTGTATTTGTAATATTTGCTGATCTTAGGTCCTCTTTAATTGCCGCAATCCATTTAATTATTTCTACTTTAGCTCTACTCCTATTTTCATAAAATTAGACTATTTGTCTAATTAGCCTACTCGGATTCATCCGTTTTATGTATCCGTAAAACTTAAGTCTTCTTTTTCTCATATCGCTATGCATATCTGTGTATTGTTTGATTTCTTGGTTTTCGAAGTCGGTATGTTGTGCTGATTTATTTGTTTGGGGCCTAAGATGTTTCTTTCCTTCTTTTCAATCTCCTCGATGTCTCTATTTGTATTCAAAATGAGCGTTTCTGCCCTATATAGATATTCTGGCTTAATAACTCTGTTGAAATGTCTCAGTTTTGTATTTTTAGATATGCATTTTTGTTGTAAATCTTTTGCGTAAGTCTCAATGCAGTTTCCATTTTTTGACATCTACCCTTATTGGCCGCTTTTTCCAACCCGTTTTCCATGATTATTTCACCCAAATATTTGAACTGAGAAACTTGTCTGATGTTACCATATCTTATTTTTAGAAATGGTGTTCTTAGTCTGTTGCAGGTCATGAATTGTGTCTTTTCAAAGAAAATTTGGAGTCCTACTTTTTCTGCTGTTTCTTTTCGGATTTCAATCTGTTTTTGTACCGTTAATATATCTTGAGCCAAAATTGCTAGATCATGAGCAAACGCCAGACAATCAATTTTGATGTTGGTTCTCCCCAGTTTAATAGGCTGGTCAATACTCAGGGCCCACTTTCTTTCACGCCACTTTTGTATTACATTCTCTAGAACGCAGTTAACTAACTGTGGCGAGAGTCCATCCCCTTGTCTCACTCGAGTTTTAATTTCGAAGGGCTCTGAGATGTCACCCATAAATTTAACTTTTGACCTTGTGTTAGTTAATGTTGCTTTAATAATTGCCAGCGTTTTCAGATCTAGTCCTCATTCTTTCAAGATTTGGAATAAAGATTCGCAGTCAATAGAATCATATACTTTTTTGAAATCCATAAATGTACAAACGAAATTTTTATTGTACAGTTTTTGATGTCTTAGGATCAACTTTAGATTCAGGATCTGTTCCTGTGCTCACTAGTGCTCACATTCTAACTGTCCCTGTGCTCTGTCTAGTAGACATTGAGATAGAATCTTGTAACAAACTGGGAGAAGAGATATCCCTCTATAGTTGTTTACATCCGTTCTATCTCCTTTCTTATGTAGTGGATGGATTAAAGCATCTTTCCAATATTCCGGAATCCGTTCGGTTCGCCAAACTTCTTGTAGAATTTTGGTTATTTCCTTGATCGTACCTGGACTTCAAAAGTTCAGCAGTGATCCCATCTTCACCAGAAACTTTGTTATTTTTAAGTCGCTTGATTTGCCTAATTATTTCATCTTCGTTCGGTGGTAATGAATCTGGGTTTGTTTGTTTAGGGTTTAGTGTTGGTAATCTGTTTAAGGGCGCAGTACAGTTTAGTAGTTGTTCAATTTAGCAAGTTCCTTGCAATTGTCTTAGTTATTTAAAGCTAATTGTCCGTTTACCTTTCGGAAGCCAAGACTTTGCCTTTGGTTGCCTGTTAATTTAGTTTTAAATGTTTTGTAAAAATTTCGAGTGTTATTTTTTTGGATTTTTTTTTCTATTTAGTTAGTTAGTTAGTTACTAATTAGCTTCGATGTTTCTTTTCTTACTTCCAAAATGATGTTATAGTTTATTGCTATTTTTGATTGTTCCACTCTTTGAATACTTTCCTTCGGTTTAATACTGCTTGCTCGCAAACTTCATCCCACCACGGATGTTTTCTACGTTTTTGTAAATGGACCAACTTTACTGTTGTTTTAATAATTTTTGTTTCAATTCTTGCCAGTTCTGTGCTGGTTGTTTATCAAGCTCTTCTGTATGGTTGGGTTTATTTTCGTAGGGTCGAACTTTGGTATTAGAAGCTCTCTTTTGAATAAATTTTCGAGGTTTTAAGCTAAGTTTGATTCTGGTCAAGTAGTGATCCGTGTCTATGTTAGCTCTTTTCCTGACTTGAGCATTCAAAATCTCTTTAAAATTGGGTTACGAAATAGCACCATGGTCAATTTGAAATTCAACCATGTACGTGTTTGGACACCTCCAGGTCTTTTGTTTTGTCATTTTCTTCTTAAAATGGATTGACATTATTTTTAGATTAAACTGCGAACATAGTTCAACCAATCTTCTGCCATTATGGTTAGTCCATTTATTTTCAAATTATTTTATATATTATATGTAAAAATATCTCGAGTTTTTTCGTGATTAAGGTTATTCAGCTGAATAAAAAGTTTAGACTTCAAATCGTCCAAGCTTATGCACCAACTATAAGTCATAGGGATGAGGAAATTGAGGAATTTTATGATGATGTGGCCCAGCTTTTATACAAGGAGAAATGTAGATACAAAATCCTGATGCATGATTTTAATGCCAGAATTGGAACAACAAGAACTGACGAAAATACAACTAGCCCATATGGAACTGGTGAGCGAGACAATAGGGGAGACAGATTGGTTGATTTTGCTGAAGGATAAGAACTATATATTATGAATTCATTCTATAAGAAAAATATCACCAGAAAATGGACATGGAAAAGTCCATCTGGGCTCTCAAGTGAAATTGACTACATCATGACCAACGATAAACTAATTGTACTATCCTTAAAAAAGCGATAAAGCGATTTTGAGATTGCTTTGACAAACCGGTTTGCTATGTTACAAGATCCGGAGGAAGTGGAACTATCACTTGAATATGAAGAAATCGCTAACAATGTGCTTCAAACGGCTGCTTCAATAGCACCAGAAGAAAAATGTCTCAAACAGATAAAAATCTCCAGTGAGACCATTGATTTAATGAAGAAACGGCGGGCAATGAGAAATGCAGGTAGTCCTTTTGGCAGGTTCGAGAGAACACGCGCCGATTCAACATGCAGCTAGTGCAAAAAAACCCTGGAAGAAAACAAAGGAATTAACAAAGCTAAACAGAAGCTGAAAAACAAGAGAACGCATATATGTGCCTTAAGGCGTGAGGATGGCACAATGTGCAGGGCGCGTACGCAAATGATAGAGGTTGACAGAAAATATTTTTCTGACTATCTATCTGACTTTTTCTGACTATCTTCTATTATATATTTCTATTATTTATTCCCAGTTATATGAAGATCAGAACCAATCAAGGACAACAATACCCACGGAAGAACAAATGCCAGATATTCTAGTGGAGGAAGTAGCATATGCTATAGGATCGATGAAAAACGGCAAGGCTCCAGGAAAGGACAATGTAACTGTCGAAATGCTAAAAGCTGGTGGTCGGATGTTACATAAAACACTGGCAAAATTATACTTAAAATGCCTTAAAGAACAAAAAGTACCTGACTTATTAAAAAGCGCAGAAGTGATCCTTTTATATAAAAAGGGAGCACAGGAAGATTTTAAAAACGACTGTCCAATAAACCTCCTATCATGTACAAAGTTTTCATTAAGATAATTTCTAAAAGAATATTAAAACAACTGAATGACGTACCATCAAGAGAACAAGCAAGATTCAGAAGTGGATTCAGTACAGTGGATCACATCCAGGTTGTACAGCAGGTTATAGAAAGGCACAACGAATGCACCGTGCCACTGTGCTTGGCTTTTATCGACTACGAAAAAGCATTTGACTCCATCTCAAAACACGCAGTAATGGATGAACTGGTTAGCCAAGGGGTAGATAAAGCATATGTAAACCTATTAGGATCGATATATGATGGAGCTACAACCACAATTAACATTGATGATCTTAAAATGGGAGTTAATGTAGAACGAGGTGTACGGCAGGGTGACGCAATATCGCCTATCCTTTTCTCAGCTGGCCTTGAAGAATTATTCCGTAAACTGGATTGGGAACAGGATGGTATAAAGATCAATGGTGCTAACTTAAACCATCTTAGATTTGCAGATTATAGCGTTCTCCTTTCACAAGACCCAGAGGAGCTGCAAATACGCATACAAGAACTGCAAAGGGCTGGCGAACCATTTAGCTTGAAAATAAACCTGAAAAAGAGTCAGGTTATGTTCAATAACTTCCCTCAGGACAGAAGAATTTCAGTTTTAGGATGGGATTTGGAGATTGTGGACAGCTTTATACATCTTGGGCAGAGGATTTTAATAGAGGGGAATACCGCCCGGGAAGTGGAACGGCGTGTTAAATGTAGCTGGCAGGCTCAACATTGAGTTTAAGAGCAGACTCCCACTTTGCCTGAAAAGAAAAGTCTTCGATCAGTGCGTTCTACCCGTTATAACATACGGATGTGAAACCTGGACACTCACATCCCAATTCAATATTCAAAAACTTCGGGTAGCACAGAGGGGAATGAAAAGATGTATGCTTGGTATTATAAGACGAGACACAAAGTTCTGCGCAATAAGTAAAGTGAGAATAATTAAATAAAATAAGTAAAGTGAGAATATAAACGACTCGAGTATAAACTCGAGTATAAACTCTGTTTCCACAACAACCAAAAAAAGCTAACTTTCAAGAGTAAATGCTAGGAGAAATGTTTATCAAAATGATAAAACAAAAAAAATACATATTTTAAACACCCCACTTCAACTGTTGGAACAGCATTTGGTAGCAGCTTCACGTTTACCTTAAATGTTCGATCAAAACCAATCCTCAGCAAAATGATGGAAACATAAAAAACTACTGCGATTTGAAATAATCTAACTTTTTAATATAATTAATTCACTGTGTTCTTCTATTTGGATCTTTGGGAAACCTTGAAAAATGATACACTAGTTTAACAACATGCAATTCAAATCAAAATTAAAGTAACATTTGTAGCTAGCCTGTATGGTTAATAATGTAGCTAGCGAGTTATATTGAAGGAAATAAGTTTCTGTTTGCATTTTTGATACCTTAAAATAGATTCCATTTTTATATAGATAAATATCTTACAATACGACTATGATATTAGTTTTAGGTACATTTCGATAGCTTACTTTCTTGTTAAAAGCAGTAATTCTGTTAATTTAATTACTAGTTTTGTTAATTGTGTAATAGCAATTAAAATAAAGTCATATTTTTTTTAGTGAAACCGTGTTTTAAAACGTAACTGGTGCAGTCAGAATGGATTTCCATAAGGCCCTTTTTGATGAAGCTATGAAGAATTGCATTGTGCAAACCGTCACTGAAGCTGCCAAAAGAGTCGTCAGTTTCAACTGTTTAATTGGAAGCCAACGAACTTCTACGACAACAAGGCAGAATAAGTAATTTATCAGTACTCCCTTGCAACCCTCTATATTTTCTGAAAACTACAACTTTGAAAATATAATTAGGAAAATATTAGTATATAATTAGCATTTCAAAGAATGAGTTAAGTTAGGTTATTAAAAAGCGCATTCTAAAATTGTATGTCAAGAGACAATAGCACCGAAAGGGTTATCGCAGAATTATCAAATCTAGAACTAACAAAATCGAATTTAAATAAACCAAAAACCTTAAGATCAAGACCGAAAACATCCGAAATAACTTCAATTACAGTAGCGAAGAAAATAGCGAATACCATCCGCAATTATAACGGCAACCCGGACCATTTAGAATTTTTTATATCTTCAGTAGATAAGTTTTATTCAAGATATGGTACTACTCAGGATGACATACTAAATGAATTCGTTTTTTTCAATTATATCTTCGAAATTAGAAAATGAAGCCACTAACTTAATATTAGGCCAACCTGATCTGGTAACCTGGCCACAAATTCGCACTGCTTTGGGAGAGAAATTTAGCAACCACATCGGACGACAAGTATTACAACTCATATTTATGAACAAAAATAAAGGAGATAGTATATTTGATTTCATCGAAAGAATTAAAATACTCATATCCAAACTGAACCTAAAAATCTATACAGATAATAGCCTTGAACCAGCTATCAAGCAAGCTATGATCACTGAGAACGATTTAACAGCAGTCACAGTTTTAATGGCTAACGTAAGCTTAGAATTAAGAACATTGCCAATGTTTGATACCTTAAAATAGACTCTATTTTTATATAGACAGATATCTTAAAATATGGCTATGATATTAGTTTTAAGTACATTTTGATAGTTTACTTTCTTGTTAAAAGCAGTAATTCTGTTAATTTAATCATTAGTTTTATTATTTGTATAATCTCAATTAAAACAAAGTTTTTTTTTTTGCTGAAACCGTGTTTTAAAACGTAACTGATACAGTCGGAACGGATTTCCATGAGGCCCTTTTTGATTAAGCTGTGAAGAAGTGCATCGTGCAAACCCTCACTAAAGGTGACAAAAGAGTAGTCAGGTTCAACTGTTTAATTGGAAGCCAACGAACCGCTACGAGAACAAGGTAGAATAAGTAATTTATCAGTACTCCCTTGCAATCCTCTATATTTTCTGAAAACTACAACTTTGAAAATATAATTAGGAAAATATTAATATATAATTAGCATTTCAAGGAATGAGTTAAGTTAGGTTAAGGTTAGGTAAAAGCGCATTATAAAATGTTATGTCAAGAGACAATAGCCCCGAAAGGATTATCGCATAATTATCAAATCTAGAACTAACAAAACCGAATTTAAATAAACCAAAAATCGTAAGATCAAGACCGAAAACATCCGAAATTACTTCAATTACATTAGCGAAGAAAATAGCAAATACCATCCGCCATTATAACGGCAACTCGGACCATTTAGAATTTTTTATATCTTCAGTAGATAAGTTTTATTCAAGATATGGTACTACTCAGGATGACATACTAAATGAATTCGTTTTTTCAACTATATCTTCGAAATTAGAAAATGAAGCCACTAACTTAATATTATGCCAACCTGATCTAGTAACCTGGTAACCTTCGCACTGCTTTGAGAGAGAAATTTAGCAACCACATCGGACAAGTATTACAACTCATATTTATGAACAAAAATATAGGATATAGTATATTTGATTTCATAGAAAGAATTAGAATGCTCAAATCCAAACTGAACCTAAAAATCTATACAGATAATGGCCTTGAACCAGCTATCAAGCCAGCTATGATCACTCAGAACGATTTAACAGCAGTCACAGCTTTAATGGCTAACGTAAGCTTAGAATTAAGAACATTGCTAATGGCTAAGTTTTTATTCTGACCTAGTCAGATATGGTAATATATATTTACTAAACTGGTTTTTCAGTTTTTTGAAAAAAAAAATGAAGTTGACAATATAGGTTAAATTTAAAGAACTAATTTGTGCGAGAAGAAATATTTAGAAGCTATAAACAATGGCAAATCATCGGTCTGCATATAAATTTTCCGAAGATAAACGCATCATAAAATATTTACTCGATGGAGCTCATGAAGATTTAGTAATGAATAATCAAGTATGGGAAATGATGGAAACTGATAATGTTTGCCCTGGAAGACCATGACAGAGTCTGAAAAACCGGTTTCGTAAATAAACAATGCTAATGTTACGCAACCCTCAGAAAATCGAAGATGCCGCTGGACTAGTTTTAAATTATACTTTTTTCGACCAGCAGATAACGCTTAGACAAAATCCGATGCAAAATTCAGCACAACCGAACAACAGTCAACGATTCCCAAAACCGCTACCTCCTAAGACACCCTACTTTCTGTTGGAATAAAGATGTTCAACAATAATCATTCTTTGATTCATGGTTTCGGGAGACTCGTTATCGAATGTGTGTTGGCAACGTTGATTGTGCCAAGCTAGTTATATTTTTTTACAAAATAAAAGATTTGGCAACACTGAATGTAAAACAGTTAGTCTAAGAAATAAGGTGTATAAATAAAATCACTAATTCGTGAAGTGTATTGTTTCATTATCTCTTAGAAAGGGAATAGGTTATGGGCCCAGTTGCGTCGCGCTAGCTCACCTGTAAGAGATAATAAAATAAAGGATATAACTGTACAATCGCGAGTAGTGTTTTTCGTCGGTGCGTAAGAAGTAAAATGGCGGAAAGTGCGAAATATAACGTCGAAAAATTAAACGGACAGAACTATCAGTCATGGAACTACTTAGTGAAAATGTTACTAATAAACGCTGATTTATGGGACGTAGTTTCGACTGAATTACCGGTGCAGGAAGCACGAGACAACACCTGGAAGAAGAAAAATGATAAGGCATTATCAACTATAGCCTTACTTGTCGACGTTTGTCAATTAGTGCATATCAGAAATAAAGAATACGCGCGTGATGCGTGGGAAGCACTAAAGGAGTATCACCAAAAGTCAAGTTTATCTAGCATGGTGTTCGTATTAAAGCGAATTTGCAGGTTATCGCTAGAGGAAAATGGTGATATGGAAGCACACATAAATTTATTCCTGGAATTATTGAATAAATTGGCCGCCTTAGGAGAAGAAATTAAGGACAGGTTTGCAGCAGGTATTTTGCTGGGGAGTCTTTCAGATTCATACAGTTTTTTAATAACAGCACTGGAAAGTAAGCCATCGAATGAATTCACACTTGAATTCGTAAAAAGTAAATTAATCGATGAGTATAGGAGGCGTCAAGGAGCTTTAAGAAGTCAAGACGAGTCAGCTATGAAATCAGTATATAAAGGTGACAAAAATAATGATACTACAAGTATGTTATTTTTGTAACAAGAAAGGCCATTTTAAATGGGATTGTTTCAAGTATAAAGCGTTTAAAAAGGAAAGGGCAAATAAAGTTACTGAAAGTAATACTGATGACATGTGTTTTATGGTAAACTTACGCTTAAATGATGTGAAAAGGGATTCTGCTTCGTGGTATGTGGATTCAGGAGCTTCGAGCCACATGGTAAACTACCAGGAATTTTATACCCAATTTGACGATAGCAGAAAAGGCTTTGTGAGGTTAGCGGAGAAAGGGCAGCACTCCAAGGTTCAGGGTATAGGAACAGGATCCATCAAGTGCGTAAATAGTGCGGAAGTGAACGAACTGGAAATTGACAATGTATTATACGTGCCACAATTAGATTCAAATCTACTTTCTGTGAACAAGTGCGGGATATGATGAAAAGTGCTAGCAAGTGTGAGACCGGAGCCCTACTTGTACAAGCTGTCAACTGTGCAGCAGGCACTGACCGTCGTTAATGAACATTCCAGCAACTGTCAGCATACATGGCATCGACGTTTTGGGCATAGGGACATAGAAGCAGTCAAGCACTTAATGGAAAGAAAAATGGCAAGTGGAATTAATATTAAGGACTGTGGGATCAGGGAAACTTGCAATTGCTGTGTGAAAGGTAAAATTATTCGTAAGAGTTTCCCGAAATTTCCCCGAAAAGCAACACATTTAATATACTTGACTTAATACATACAGATGTTTGCGGTCCCATGAACACTGTTACTCCAGGGGGTAAACGTTACATTCTTACTTTAATAGACGATTTCTCAAGGTATACCACTATATATTTATTAAATCATAAAAATGAAACCTTTAAATATATTAAAGAGTTTATTGAGTTAATGAGTAATCAGTCAGGCAGGGCTCCGAAGGCTATTAGGTCAGATAGGGGTGGCGAGTACATAAATAATGCTTTAAGGGAATATTTAAGAGGTAAGGGCATAAAAATGCAGTACACCGCGGGGTACTCTCCAGAGCAAAACGGGGTTGCAGAGAGAAAAAATAGGTCGCTAGTCGAGATGGCTAGGTGTATGTTGATTGATGGGGATTTACCAAAGAAATTTTGGGGCGAAGCAATAGTTACAGCCAATTATCTGCAAAATCGACTACCTACACAGTCAAAACAGAAAACACCATTTGAGTTATGGCATAAAGTCAAACCTAATGTGTCGAATTTGCAAATATTTGGGTCTAAAGTTTATAGTCACATTCCAAAAGAACAAATTAAAGATAAATTTGACAAAAAGGCGGATGCGCCAATATTCGTAGGATATTCTGATGAATCGAAAGCATACAGATTGTTAGATAAAGATACAGGGCGTATAAAAATTAGTCGTAGTGTAATATTTCCTGAAAGAAATGTATGCATAAAAAAACCAAGATAAAAGATGAAAAAGTGTCCATTGAATTCAAAAAGGATCAAGAAAAAACAGAGGAATATGAGATAACAGACTCCGATAATGCGGAAGTAACAGAAAATGCAATGGAAGAATTTACTACAGATGAAAGTTCAGGTACAGAACAATTTTATGACAACGATTACACCTATCAACCGAGTAAAGAAGAATCTGATATAGAGAATGAAGGTGGTCGTAGTAAATCAAATAGAATAAATAAAGGAGTTCCACCTGAGCGCTACACAGCGAAGTTAGTTGAGCTTCAAGAAATAGAGCCTAAGAACTTTAAAGAAGCTCTTGCCAGCAATGAGAGCGCGAAACATGGAAGAAAGCTATGGAAGATGAAATCAGATCGCTAAAGAATAATAAAACATGGGATTTAGTACATACACCAGAAGGAAAGAACATAGTATCGTGTAAATGGGTTTTTAAAATAAAGACAGGCGAAGATAAGACCTCGGACAAGTACAAGGCACGACTGGTAGCAAGAGGCTTTAGTCAAAAGTTCGGTGTGGATTACGACGAAGTGTTTGCGCCAGTAGTGCGGCAAGCAACTCTTAGAATATTGTTAACAGAGGCCTGGAATCAAAACCTCATAATAACACATTTAGACGCAAAAACAGCATTCTTAAATGGAGAACTGACAGAAGAGATTTACATGGAACAGCCTGAAGGATTTGAAGAAAGAGATAAGAGTTTTGTTTGCAAATTAAACGGGTTAAAACAATATACGGGTTAAAACAATCTGCCAGGATTTGGAACCAGAAACTCGATGAAATATTGACAAAAGATAAGTTTCGTAAAAGTAAAATTGATGCATGTCTGTATATTAAGATTATGAATGATCAAAAGGTTTACATAATAATATATGTAGATGATATACTGATCGCAGCAAAAGATACTCGAGCAATTGATTTCTTAGAAGAAAAACTTAAACATCATTTTGAGATAACAAGTTTGGGTTTGTTGAAGAATTATTTAGGCATAAAAATTGTAAGAAACGATCAAGGAATATACAGTTTGAATCAATCAGAGTATATAGATAAGCTTTTAAACAAATTTGGGATGACAGATTCAAAAGAATCAAATATACCATTGGATGTTGGACATTATAAGCTCAACAGACAGGAGCCTATGAAAAATAGTGAAATATACCAACATTTGATTGGAGGATTGTTATATGTTGCAGTAAATACGAGACCAGATATATTAGCTAGTGTGACTATATTAAGTCAACACAATAAGAATCCAAAAGAAGTAGATTGGAACGAAACGAAGAGAGTCTTGAGATATTTAAAGAAAACAAGACATAAAAAACTTGTATTAGGAAAAACCGGTACAGATAGTGTACTATATGGATATGCAGATGCTGATTGGGCGGAAGACAAAGAGGATAGAAAATCGAATAGTGGATACATATTCATGTTACGGGATGCACCTATTTATTGGGGATGCAGAAAGCAGAGTTGTGTGTCACTATCGTCAACCGAAGCTGAGTACATAGCATTGGCCAAAGGATGTCAAGAAGCAATTTGGTTAAAACAGGCCATAAAGGAGTTTATGGATTTAGAACCAAAAGTGGTTATGTATGAAGATAACCAAAGTTGTCTAAAGCAACTAGCAAATTACAAAATCAGCAATCGAACAAAGCACATTGATACAAAGTACCATTTTGTGAAGGAGTTGTTTGAAAAACAGATTATTGGTTTCAAATACTGTCCAACTAAAGACATGATAGCTGATATGCTGACCAAGCCGCTAAGCAAAGTAAAGTTGGAATATTTAAGTGCCAAGGGTGGCCTATTTGACTGATTGAAAAATAATTATAGTTGCGGGGGGGTGTTGGAATAAAGATGTTCAACAATAATCATTCTTTTATTCATGGTTTCGGGAGACTCGTTATCGAATGTGTGTTGGCAACGTTGATTGTACCAACCTAGTTATATTTTATTACAAAATAAAATATTTGGCAACACTGAATGTAAAACAGCTAGTCTAAGAAATAAGGTGTATAAATAAAATCACTAATTCGTGAAGTGTATTGTTTTATTATCTCTTAGAAAGGGAACACTTTCCACAGCCAAATACGATTTGCTACCAGACAAATCCGCCACCACCGAAGAATTACATCACGTAGAGCGAAATTCAAACTCACCTTATTTGGAAAACCAACACCAATACGATCAATACTACGAAGACCAATACGAGCAATGCAGCCAATATTATCAATATTCTGAATTCCCAAATAGAGATCGAGAACAGTATCGTTATTATACCCAACTGAAACCGGAATCATGTTCCAATATAGAGCAAGACACCCAATGTCCAGAGTTGCACTATCAACCAGATCATCAGGTAAATATTCGAGAAAAAGACTCATGAAACGATGCACAATAAACTTAAATAATTTACAACCAAATTCTTTACCTTTAAATATTAGTGGACACAGGATGTCACATTTCTCTTTTACATTCCGTAATTGCAAAAACGTTTTTTTCAGAAACAATATATAAATCAGATACTTCAATTATCACATGCACTGATCAAACAACAGCGAATGATAAAGCGAACATAAAATTATTTAACCACCCTCTTCTGATTGAAAAAATGGAATTCTCACTGTTTGCTTTCCATCAATATTTCGATGGAATTATGGCAGGTATTGGTGACCTGCAAAAATTAAAACATAATATAGATCGTCAAAAACTAGCGTTGCATAATGAAGAAATAGAAATTCCACCTAAATACAGAAGTGATTTTGAAACACAAGTAATAGAAATATCACATTTTTCTAGTGCCCTCAAAACAATAAAGTCAAAAATAGCGGAAAATCAAGAGTTTCTTTTACCACTATACAAGAAAGAACCCTTAGAAATTCCCGCCTGTTTAACAAAAATACAAAATGGTACAGCCGTAATATAAATAAGGAACAATGGACCGAAAAGCGCAACGTTAACCTGTAACTCAAATACGTTAAATAATATAGCCATACCACATGATCCAATAAACTATGAATGTTTTACCTACGATACCTTTCTACAAAAATACGAAGACACGTCCCCTGTAAAATTAGATTTTTCCTTGCTAAGATTAGACCATCTGAACTCAGAAGAACAACAAAACTTAATGTACCAACAGAGTTAAACATGAAAGTGTTACCACATATGAAATACAAGTCCATACTCGTTCATACAGATATCCCCATTTACACAAAAGAAAAGCACAGAAACAAATGGAACAAATACTAAATGATGGAATCATCCAATCATCTTTCAGTTCATGGTGGTCACCAGTCTGGGCCGTCCCAAAAAAAAATGGACGCATCTGGTAAATCCAAATGGAAAGTCGTTATCGACTACCGCAAAGACAACGAGGAGACCATTGATGACAGGTATCCAATACCCAATATAACGGAAATGCTCGACAAATTGGGACGCTGTCAATACTTCACCACATTAGATCTTGCATCTGGTTTTCATCAGATCGAAATGGAGGAGAAAAGTAAGCCTCAAACAGCATTTACGTGGAAAACGGTCATTATGAGTTCAAACGTATACCGTTTGGCCTCAAAAATTCAACGTTCCAACGCATCATGGACAACGTATTGCAGGACCTCCGAAATAAAATTTGTCTAGTCTATATCGATGATATCATGTTTTTTCCACATCACTTCAAGAACATGAAACTTCATTCACTTCAAGAACATTAAATAATTTAAAACTGGTTTTCCAAAAACTTAGAGAAAACAATGTGAAGATTCAGGTTGATAATTCAGAATTTTTGTGCAAAACCGTGTAGTTTTTGGGCCATGTCGCAACACCCAAAGTACCAAAGACCGCGAAGGAAATAAAATCCTTCTTGGGACTGATAGGTTATTATCGAAGATTTATACCGACCCTAACCGCTGACCCAATGTTTAAAGAAACCTAAGAAAATAACACACGATAGAGAATTTATGAACAGCTTCTATAATTGCAGAAAAGTATTTCAATACCAGAGTACTTCCAGAATAGAAAGTACTTCAATATCCAGACTTCGAAAAACACTTCATTCTAACAACTGACGCATCTAATTACGCTATTGGTGTAATTTTATCACAGGGACCAATTGGCCAAGACCGTTCAATCTCTAATGCATCTAGAACATTAGGTTTAATGTTCTGCAGGGTTTGCAGAATGCATCTGCTCAACAATAGAAAAGGAGCTGCTCGCTATAGTTTGGGCAACCAAATATTTCCGCACTTATCTCTTTGAAAGGAAATTTAAAATATTAACAGACCATAAACCGCTTCAGTGGTAATAAAATATCCCAATTCACGTCTAATACGGTGGCGCTTAATATTAGACGAATATGACTACGAGGTTATCTACAAGAAAGGTAAAGCGAACACAAACGCGGATGCTCTCTCTAGAATACAACTTAACCATATCGAAGACGAAATAGTTACACAAAAGCAGGATGAAAATCACATAACGTCACTTCTAAATAACTATGACCCAAATGAAGCTGTAGATATATCAAATGACGAAATTGATAAAATACTGAAAGACTTACCACCAAAAGAGAACTCTAAAATCAAAATATTACAGAACATCCAAATTAAACCACCAGGTGACACAGTTACTCAACACTCGAGCCAAGAAAACCCCATACTAAGAGCAAATTACACTGAAAAACAATTTTCTGAAAACAATTACACTGAAAAATAACTGTTTCAAAAAACAAATACTATTTAAAACTTATCCCGGAAACCAACTAAAAACTACCAGTGAACAAATCTTTAGCAAAGACTGATCGTAAACCTACCAAATAACCTACAAGAAAATGATGTATTCGTGTTTATTAAAGAATATTTAGTATACCAGAAAACGTATTGACGATTGTCATGAAGCCTATATTCTAAACATTTTGTGACAATACTTCCAGAATAGTGCATTCAATCTTCTGATAACAAGGACCTGTGTACAGACCCGGAAGATCAAAAGCTTTAGTTAAAATAATTATTATTATTATATTATCTTATTACTTAATTAAAATATCATGACATAAAAACTAGCCGTAGAGGCATCAATGAAAATTTAAAGTCAATTAAAGAAAGCTTGAGAAATTATATAAACACCTGCCATATTTGCTAAACATCAAAATATGGAAGGCACTCAAACAAAATAGTCCTAAAACAAACACCCATTGGATATGAACCCTTCGGTCATGTTAACATGGACGTATATTAAACTCATGGACAGAAATTCCTAACAATTATTGACAGTTTTTCAAAAACGGCTCAAGCTATTTTAACAATAACTGCCACACAAACTAATTGTTTACCCTAATCATTTTGGAATACCAAGAAA
This sequence comes from Cosmopolites sordidus, assembly GCA_031761425.1. Lineage (NCBI taxonomy): Eukaryota > Metazoa > Arthropoda > Insecta > Coleoptera > Curculionidae > Cosmopolites > Cosmopolites sordidus. The sequence goes on from JARFXV010001416.1 coordinate 83,002, forward strand.
GATTACACGGACAATGAAGCAGCATTTAGAAACGAAACGTTCAAAACTTCTATCTAACTCATGGTATAGAACCCCATTTTACAACTCGTCTAAACCTTAGCAGCAATAGTCCCATCGGAAAATTTCACCCGACCATCTTAACCATTAAAAATAGCGAAAATAACGAAGATATAATCAACCTCATGAATTGCGCAATTCATTATGAGTTACAATAACTCATACCACAGGTCGACAAAATATATACACTTTCAAATTGTTCGAAGGAAGCCAGATTATTGAACTCTCTAGAATTAAATGAAGAACAAAGACTCGCCGAATACATGTTCACTCATGCAGAAAACATAAAGATGATCAAAGAACACAAGTTTTTCTCCAAATTCTACAGAACCAACAAACTAAGCTGACGAAAAAACTAAGCTAATCAAAATCGACAAGAACCTAAACTTTATTGAACGGACAAACCTATCTATAGAAAAATGAAAATGGCGCGATTAAATAAAGGTGACAAAAAGTATGAGAAACTAAAATCACCAATTCACAACGATGATACGAAAATATTATCGGAAAACCGAGTTTATCATAAAAACCTATTAAAACCTCAACGATTCACATACGAATCCAATTTAAAAAACCCCTGAAGAACTTTCATTCACTTTCATTCCATCCCTAAAACAAAATCATCCTATCACCCCGTACTACTAAATGAAAATCCATGTAGAATTAAAGTTCGTAGGAACAGCTTCAAGATTACAAACCAACCCTATAGACGACTCTTTTATTTAGACAGATATTTTAAATACATTTTTTAGTTTTAGGTATAGTTTGATAATTTACTTTCTTGTCAAAAGCAGTAATTCTGTAAATTTAGTCATTAGTTTCATTAATTGTGTAATCTCAATTAAAATAAAGTTATATTTTTTGGGCGAAACCGTGTTTTAAAACGTAACTAGCGTATTATATGACTAACAGTTATATGACTAACATCGCCAGCTTGCACCTCAACCAGATGAGTCAACCCCAACAGATAATGTCATTGCTGACATAGCCCTTAGTTCAGCATTAATTTTCATATAAATATTTTAAAATTGTAAACAACATTTAATCTTTAGTAAACTGTCAAAAGTATCGATACTCTTTGTGCTACCCAGAAAGAAAAATTAAATTTTTAAAAACACTTCTACGTGATTTCTAACTTTAACTGGCACAGTCGGAAAACGGATCAGTGTATCGGCCACACCTTCATCCCCAAAGCCACACCACCATAGGTTAAGAAAAAACAAAAAGTACAAGCAAACAAGCAAACACAATAAAGCAAAATCACCCTAATTTTAAAAACGCATCATATTTAATTTTAAGACGAATCATCCCTCATCACTCTTTTACTTTTCCACATTTCAATAGTTTAAACGATTATCTGGCGTGAACCATATAACCAATAATTTTAATTTAATTATTTAATTTTAGGAGTAGAACTTTAACAAATTTTAGGAAACGATTGATTGACGCGAATCATTTAATCGGTAGTTTAATAATTTCATTTTAAGATTCAAACCTTTTTCGGACACGATAAGTTCAAGAAGAAATACCATATTTATTAAATTTTAAGATCAATTTTAGAATAGTTTTCTTTTAGTTAAAAATCCTTCTAACTTTAACTTTCCCTAATTTTAAAACGCGAAATTTGAATTAAGAAAGATGAGTAATACCTAGTCATTAAGTAGAAATTTAGTTTATTTTTATAGCATATATATTAATCATAATTTAATTATTTTACCATCATATACGGAAATGACGATACGACTAGTTATTTAACCAGAATAGCTAGAATCAAACTAATAGACAGAGCACAACTATTAGACATGAAAACTGCATTATATAATTGTTTTTGAGACAAAATAAACTTAGAATGCCTAGAACGAGATTTGTTAGTAGCTTCCCCATTAAAGAAGGAGAACCCACTAGAATCTGGGAAAATAATTCAGATACTGAGAAGTCAATTATCACAGAAAGTGAATGCAATTCCTATCACAAACATGAATGTCACAACAAAAGCTATTTATACGAGGCAATATGAACAAGCCAGCTTAAGAACTTTCATCAGAGGACTACCGGGATATCTACAGAGTATAATTTGATTAAAGGCACCAGATTCATTAGAAACCGTGATATCATATGTGACTGAAGAACAGAATTTCCAGTATACACAAAATGTATTTAAAGATCAGACGCAAAATAATATTCCTCATTCAAAAACGCAAATTCAACCATCTAAATTTTCATATTCTGCAAATTCTGTAAACACGCAACTCTATCAACCATTCCATCAATTCAATTCGCAAATGAAACTTCAATTCTAAACACTATTCAATTCATCAACGGGACCTCAATTCCAACCATTTCAACAACAATCTAATTCGTCAATGAGATCCCAATTCCAAACACAAAGATTTAATTGTCATGTAAGGACTCAAATTATTCAGAATTATAAACCACCCTTTCCACAAGGATCAATCACTGTCCAACTACGATAAATACAGCAATATCTCCAAACGAATCTTCAAGTTTTCGGGCCACCGAAAAACGTATTTCAACCGACAGGACAAGTCCCAATCAATAAACCGGAACCGATGTCTTTAAAATCTACAATTCCAAGTAAAATAATACAGAATCATAATTTCTTCAAATCCACCGGTCAAAGAAATTTTACGTCACAAAAATTGTATCAAATGGAAAATTAATCATCAGAATATACCTAATATGATTCGTACTTGACCCCTGCATGCGATAATGAACATGGACGGACAAACACGACGACATATTTTCATAACAAGGACTTCGTTCGACGAGCAGATATTCTGGGGCCGTATGACGAAACATCTAATTATGATTACAAAAACTAATTATGATTACGATGGAATTTTTCAGACTGTTATAAGGGCACGCACACAAAGAAAGCAGGCTAGCCAGAGCCTATTTTCGGCGCTGAATATCAATATACTGTACATTACCATTATTGCATCATTTCATTAAAGAACGCCGGTTATCTGCGAGTAAAAAAGCAGATTTCATAAAGGCAAGATGTCCAGTTCATCCCCCGATGAAGAATTTGTGAAGATAAACATAAAAAATATACAAATAGCGGCCTTAGACCTTCATAAACTATATCCAAATAATAAAATATACTATAAACATAAAATATTTCAGAATAATAAAAAAAATTGAAAGAAAAATAATTAGCATGTGAGTGTGCACGATTTTAATGCCGCCACATTAATAATAATTTTTCTACTGAAAATCCACGTCCGACGCCGAAAATCAGCGACCAAGAATCAAAAATTCATTCCGGTAAAATTCTCGGTGCCGGTTCACGTTTATTTACAAGTTCCGACGCGCTGTGTTTATGTTCACGATCATTTAAAACCTAAGTAAAGAATCGGTTTTTATACGTGCCGACTGCCAGTAAGCCGGAAACCTGCTTTCTTTGTGTGTGCACCCTAACAGAGGAAAACCCGGCATAAAATGCGAAATGTATACTGATACAAATAGTAACCTACCGTATATAAAAATAAATAACCCACCTTTAGAATTCTTAATCGACACCGGATGTTTTCATTGCATCTTAAAACCTTCAAAAGTAGAAAAATATTATTCGGATAAAATTTATCATTCACCATCTAAAATAAAAACAGGAATAGGAGAGAAGGAAGTATTATTCAAAGCAGAAATACTTGCGTTCCCTGAACTTAAGTAAGAGACGAAATACCTGTTATCTTATTTAACTTTTATGAATACTTCGACGGAATTATTGGATTAACAGAACTGATAAAACATAAATTCACGATCGACCTATCAAACAATAAATAAATTAATAGAACCACTCAGATTTCTTTGTATTTCCGAGAACCTGAAAAAGAAAAATTTAAAATAAAAATTAACGCCCACGAAATTCACTTAATAAATGCACCAGTGAATCTACAAAATAATGATATATCCTGAACACAATTTCGATAATAAAGCCTTTATACAAGAAACTCTTACTATCTCGAAAAATGGACTCACAAATACCGAAATCTAGTTATACAAATAAGCCAGTTAATATAAAATTAATAAGACCATTGAAAAAATCTCCATTCAGAGACCCAAAAAGGGAACAATATCATCTATTCCATTTTGACAACCTTCCAATTAAAGACCAATACAGAAATAAAAATATTTCAAATCTACTCAGAATTGATAAGCTGAACGATGAAGAAAAAACAAAACTAATAAAATTATGTTGAGATTTCACTGACATCTTTCATGAAGAAGAAAACGCACTAACATTTTCCAATCAGATTAAACACGAAATCCAAAACTAGCGATGAAATTCCAATACATACGAAATCATATATATATATATATATATATATATATATATATATATATATATATATATATATATATATATATATATATATATATACCCCTTCATTCATAAAGAAGAAATAAATAGACAGATAAATAAAATGCTAGAAGATGGAATAATAAAACATAATCAAAGACCTTGGAGCAGCCCTATTTGGATACTGCCGAAAAAAACTTGACGCAAGTAGAAAAGAAAATTGACGATATCCCTTACCAAACATAACGGGTATATTAGATAAGCTTGGCAAATGCACTTATTTCTCTACAATAGAATAGACTTATTATAAGGATTTCATCAAATCGAAATGAATAGCAATTCAGTAGAAAAGACAGCATTTAATGCAGAAAATGAGCATTATGAATTTATTTGAATGCCACTTGGATTAAAAATGCACCCGCAACGTTCCAAAGAGTTATGGGCAACGTTTTGCGAGATATAATGGGAACAATTTGCCTAGTCTACATAGACGACGTCATAATCTCCTCTAAAGATCAAACATATGAAACATTTAAAATTGGTATTTACAAGACTACAAGAAACACGATTGAAAATTCAACTAGATAAATCTGAATTTTTACAAAAAGAAGTGGAATTTTTAGGTCATGTCATAACACCAGAAGAAATCAGACCAAATCCCAAAAAGATAAATGCAATATTAAAATACCCAATACCAAAAACTGCAAAAGATATTAAAGCCTTTCTAGGATTATTATGTTACTATAAAAGATTTATCTAAAACCTCACAAAATTAACCAAACCCCTAACCAAATGTTTAAAGAAGGATCAAAAGATCATTCAATTACAAATACAAGCAATTTATAGAAACATTCCAAACATGTAAAAATATCCTATGTAACAATCCGATACTTCAATATCCAGATTTTGAAAAGCCCTTTGTACTAACCAGAGATGCGTCGAATGTATCCATTGGAGCAATTTTAAGCCAAGGAAAAATGAGTAGCGATTTACCAGCAGATTATGCATCAAGAACGTTAAACACGGCTGAATCAAACTATGCAACGATAGAAAAAGAACTTTTAGCTATCGTATGGGCCACCCAACATTTCAGACCCTATTTGTTTGGTCGTAAATTTGTAATTGCCACAGATCATAAACCACTACAGAATCTATTTAATATGAAAGAACTTAATTTACGTTTAGTCAGCTGGAGACTAAAACTAGAAGAATACGATTACAGAATTGAATATAAATAGGGCAAAGAACATGTAGATGCGTCATCAAAGATCGAAATCAACGCAATTGAAAATGAATCAATCATTGAAAATCCAGGAGATATCCAGAGAATAGAATCATCATCTACTTAACAGAAAACTACGTAGAAGAAGTAATACACTTCTTCAAGGAGTATGTAGAACCTAAGAAACTGTATTGCATCTATACAAACTATACCGATGTAAATCTATATCTTGAAATTAGCGTTATCTTATCAAACGTATTCAAAAATAATTCATACATTTTACATATTGTAACATCATACAAAATAATATTGACTGATGTCGAAGATAAAGAAAAACAACAGAAATTGATTAACTATCATCATATTATAACATGTCAGGGGTATCAATGAAGGTTTACTAGCCTTAAAAAAAATACATTATTGGTGACGGAACTATTTAATAATTGCGAGCTCTGCCACAGAAAATAAAATTCTCAATATTACCTACACCAACACAACCTTTAGAACACATAGATACTTTTCAAATAAATAATGTAAAATTCACAACCCTAATAGACGTATTTTCTAGATACGGACAAGCTTATATTTTAGAACCAACTTGTACTGCAAGTATTGTCTTAAACAATTTAATATTATTTCTGAACTACCATGGTATTCCAAACCAAATTACAATGCTTGTGACAATGGTACGGAATTTAAATTACCATTATTATTAGAATTTTGCCCCAGGAAATTCAAACAGCAACAGTCCTATTGAACAATTTCATACAACACTAATTGAATTATATCGAATATTTAAATTAAAAGCACCAAATTAAAAGAATTAATGTTATACGCTATATTAGGATACAATTTGACAACACATAGTGTCACTAAATAAAGGCCTCTAGACGCTATTGACGGAAAAACGAATACCTTAGATCCATTCGACCTAACAGATGAAATAATAATAAATACATTCATTGATGACAAAAAAGAACGACTGAAAGAAATATATAAAAAGATATATAAGACATCTTTAGAAACAAATACAAAAATAATTGAAAAACGTAATCAGAATAGAGAGGAACCAATTGATTACGAAGAATATCTAGATATATATGGCGTACATAAAACAGCTAAGCGAACAAAAGATAAACCTCATTATACAAAAACTAAAGCCAAACAAGATGTAGGAAAAAAGATAACAACTAAAGTTAAAATAATTCATAAATCAAATCTACAGAAACCAAAGAAGTATTATTTTTGTCCACAGGAAAGCAATGAAGATACCGATAGTATACCTACTTGTAGTGACGATACAGACTATAAGTGTGAAGACTGAAACTGACGTAACTACAACCCCTATCAAAACAGCATTATTTCCCTTACAACTTGGAAATACACGAATAATAGAAAACAAACATACCTTCATCCAATATATACAAATATCCCCACTTGACAATCAACTAAATAACATCGAAAACTATTTTAACAACTTTCGATACCAAGTAAAAGACATACCACTAAATAAAGCCATACATTCAAAATCTATAATGAACCAAACCCAGTATTTAGCACAAGAAACAAAAATCAAGCAAAACAATATACAACCCCATATTAGAATCCAAAGATGACTAATAAATCTAGTAGGAAAAGTGCAAAAATTGATTTTTGGTACCCTTAATTCAGAAGATGGCGAAAGGTATGATAAGGCAATCTATGAACTCAAAACGAACGTTTTTTTTTTAAAAGAAGTAATGCAACATATATCCTTGACGAAAGAACTCATTCAGAACTATAACGAAACTATTAATATTCTTGATAAAAATCAAATAACAAAATTAAATTACAAAACAAATTCTTCAGTCTAGATACTTATTTAACATATAATGTTACTGATCAACTTATTCTCAATTGTGAGAATCTAATCACTTTTCTAGACCATAATGAAGATGCTGCATTCGCTCATTTGAACATTTTACATAGCACTATAATATCGGCTCAAAAAATGACAAATTTAATTTCCAATCGATATGGACAATACGATATGGAAAATAAAATTCTTAATTTGCAAAAACTAAATAATTGCTACCAAATTGCGAGTTTGCAAGTGAAGTTTGTTAAAAACAAAATTATTTTTGTAATTCACTTTCTTATTTTTAAGGAAAAAATCTTTCAATATTTTCATCTATTTCCTATACCGATAAATGATACCTTGATTATACCCAATCAATCCTACCTAATTATTGGCACTCATTCACAACAATTTAGCAATACGGAATGTAAACAAATAGAAGATAATTATCCTTGTCCAAATGAACTAAAGTCGACAACAAAAGAATGCATTGCAACATTAATCCGATACACAGAAAATAACCTATGCCAACTGATTAATGTGAAACTAGACCAACCTATCATACAATGGATCAAAAACAAGTATATTTTGATTATTCTCAATGAACAACTCTTAAGTATATATCAAAATTGTTTTAAATAAGAATATACACTAATCAAAGAGCCAAGCCTTATAGAAATCCCTCATAATTGTGGCATTCAAGCATTACAAAGTCAACATTGGAATAAAGAAGAATTACTAAAAGGCAATCCCTACCTGCTTACCGCCAATCGAATTTGGAACTACAGAAGAACCTCAAAAATAAACCCATCTTTAACTAAAATCAATCGATATTAACCAAATAAAACAATTACAAGAAAAAGCCAAACTTTTAAAATTTCCAGAGACTTCCCAATTACATATAATGGCAATAAGCTCAACTACCCTCACAATCATCCTCATAGTGGGAACTATAATGAGAATAATCCCATGGAAAGTATACAAAAAGAAAAAGAACACGGTCTAAACAACCAACCCAGTCAAGAAAAGAAAAGAGGAAATACTCCTACAGGACATGGTCGAAAACCACCCCTTTTGTTTTCGTCTTCGGTGGGAGAAGTTATATGATTAACATCGCCAGCTTGCACCTCAACAAGATGAGTCATTAATTCTCATATAAATATTTTAAAATTGTAAACAACATTTAATTTTTAGTAAACTGTCAAAAGTACTATTACTATTTCGTCAAAAGTGCCATTACTATATGTAACATTACTACTAAAGTACTATTACTATTGTACTACCCAAAAACAAAAATAAAGTTTTTAAAAAGGCTTCCGCGTGATTAATAAGTTTAACTTGTATGTTTAATAACATCAATATGATGATTCAGCAAGAGGCCAGGAATGTATATATATATATATATATATATATATATATATATATATATATATATATATATATATATATATATATATATATATATATATATTTGTTGAAAAAATGAAAAAGAACATAAAAACCTTCTTAGAGAAGGCGATTTTTATAAATCTAGAATTTGTCAACACGCATGGGAATCGGAACATAAAATCAATTGAAATAATTCTAAAACGGTATTAAAAGAATCGGTAACAAAATACAGAAGATTAAATGAAAACGTTATAATTAATTAAAAAAAAACTGTATTGCTATGTCTTCGGTAGATTTAAATTCAATATGCTTCCCGATTCTAAAGAATACAATTAAAAACTTTTAAGTATTTTAATAAATACTTAGCACAGTAAACAATTACACAGTAAACTTCACATATATATTTTTTGATAATATGCCAGTCATTAAAAACAATTATTGTCAATGTAAGTATCGTTGGCATACACAAAACATATATTTACCTAACTTTGCTTTATATTTAGAAATTAATATAATTTATTTTTTAGATTCGTTTTGAAAACGAGGGGAGAAGACCTCCCGAAATGTTAATGTTAAAAGTTTGTATTTATTTTAGAACATTTTTATATTTTTTTAAATTTTGTTGGTTAGCCAAATTTATTACAGAAAAGAATCACTGAGAAATATGCCTCCGTTTGGTTTTTTTTGTTTTTTACCTAGTGATTCTTTATTTACATAAGAACGAATACTTTTGATATTTTTTGAGTTTTAGATCGTGGCGAAAAACCCGAAAAAAAAAAATAAATAGGAACACGCCATAATAATTCAGACTTTAATTAAACGGGTTCTTTGTACTACTTCTTTAAGAGAAGTTGGTAAAATCAGATCTTGATGCTTTTAAGTTTATTAAGAGTACTTAACGAGTACAAGGATTGTTTTGCTACTTTTCTAGGAAAAGTTGGTAAAACAAGTATCAGGAAAATTGTTAATTGGAGAATTAATAATACGATTAATTCTATCACCGAAAAATCCCCTTACGAGGTATTTTTTGGATACCGCTCGAGAACCGAGATGTTACGGATGCCTTGTTAGCAAATAAACTTTGCGATGACGAACGACCAGATCTGGAACAATTACGAAATTAAATCTCCAACTTGATTAAGTCAAAAGCAGAGTATCAGGAAGAGCTTTACATTAAAAAGAATGCTTTTTCTATAATGTTTGAGGTGGGACAACACGTTCTTGTCCATAAAGCAAAGGGAAGTAATGAGGGTCAAAGCAGAAAGCTTAATCCACGTTACAAAGAACCCTTTATTATCACGAAAGTATTGGATAACAACCGATACGTAATTGAAGAACGTATCCAAACGTTCCAGGAAAGCTAATTCCGGAATATGCTCGTCTGACAGAATAAAATTGTTCGTTACGGTGGTGTCGTCCGACGAATTATGTGAATGAATGATTACTTACGGAAAATTTCAAATTTTTTAATTGCTGTATCTTGATTTTTTTTATTTAAAGGTAACGCTTGACGTAAAGAGTCGTCAGGTTAGTCGACTGTAGCTACCACGAATGATTAATAATGTAGTTACCCAGTATGTTTAATAACATCATGATGATTCAGCAAGAGGCCGGGAATGTTGTTTTTTTTTGTGTCCGGTGGCGATATAATTCGGCTGATGAAGTGAGGCGACAGGGAGGATTCAATCTCCTTCATGTATTGAACTCGATGCGTATTAAAATATATAATTGAACTAGAACATTTTTATTAAAGATTTCTTATTAAATATCTCTTATAAAATAAATATGTGTATTTACACATTTATAGTACAATTATATACAAAATATATATGCAAAGCTCGTTTCTGTTAGTTTTATATTCAAAGGTTTTTATAGATGATCGGTTTTTAATTAAGCATTTTATTAACTATTCTTGGTCAGCAATGGAAATAATTATTTTGGAAACGTAAATCGTTATATAATCACCTACAAATTCCAGTTTTAAAGCTATCTACCCAGACAAGCTGTATTAAAAATTCAATATTAGACCTTAGAAATTTAAATTATGAAATGATACAAATGGGATTCTATCGAAAAAAAACTTATATTAATATAGGGTTAATAATTTAATAAATAGATTAATTACATAAAGTTGTATAACAGGATAAAGTGATAATTGTAAACCTCTATCTCCACCTCTATGTTTTTCCACTTTCAACCTGCTTGTTCAACCTGCTCAAAAAAATGGAAAATTTTTATATTTCTGTCGCCCACGAAGGCTCAGATGACTATTCACCACGGGTTTTTTATTTATATTTGTGATGAAACTTGTCTTCTAGCCACAATCCTATTTAGTAATGAGGCTCGAATTGTATTAAAAAATGTTATTGATTTGCTGGCTTTTTGAACTCTTTACTCCGCGAATATCAAACCCCAAATTGGAAGGCTAAATTATAAATTGGAAATCTAAAATAAATTGCATATGTTAGGGGAGAGTGTTTTTTGTTTACTGTCATCTAAAAGATGACGGCACCTGTAGTGTGCACGTGTGTGCAACAACACGGTATAAACGAATGCACGAGTGAGTCAAGGTATGGATATTAAAATTTTTTGTGTGTTTTCGAGGTAATTTTTTCGTAAATGCAACTTAATGTAACTTTATTTCTATCAACAGTAGTAATATATCGTTTACATACCAGAATATTCACAAATGAATGATTCGAATGACAGTAACGCTAACGGCAAAAGTGATATAACCTAAAATAATGTAATAACCATGTCGGGTAATCTCGAACGTTGGGCCCTCTTTCGTCGTTTCATTAATTATTTTCTTATAATTGTTTTTGATGCCTCGTAATTACATCAGAAAAACGGAAAGAAAGTATAAAGTAGAAGGTCTCCAAAAAGCTATTGAGGATGCCAATACCAAAAAAATGAGTCTTGGCAAAGCAGCAAAGGCTTATTCAGTGCCAAAAATTACAATTATTGGCCATTTGAAGAAGACTGTTATAAGACAACCCAGAACTGGTAGAAAAACTATTATTTTCAGATGAGCAAGAGTTAGAACTCGAGGATTATATTATAAAAAAATTAATTTTTAATTTTAATTTAATTTAATTTAAAAGTTAATTTAAATTAAATGAAAGCGTATTAATTGACTGACTACACAACTTCATTTCTTTTGCAAAGCCTTCAAAAGAAAATCCAATACTGCTAATTTTAGACAATCGTGAGATTCATGCCAGTATATATAGTATGAAAATATATCCCTTACGTTCAATTGAAATTGATATATTCAGCCATATATTTCCCAGAAATTTACATTACAGGCAACAAGAAATCAAACTCAAAACAGTGAGACCGATGTCAAACCTCCAAATAATCAAGTATCCAACGTCAACACTGTCGAAGGGGTAACTTTTGATCTACAAGCTCCCGATGTTCACAATTCTGTTTTACAATTTGTGGCGAACAAGCTGCTGAAAAAACTTCTGATATATCTGCAGTTGCACAAATTCGCGATGTTCAAGCTTTTGATACACGTGCTATCCATTTCCAATTATGTAACACAGAACCGCTTCATACTTCTGTTTCTTCTTCCATTGTACAACATTCTGATTTAGCAATGGATACCCTTGGTGGATATGACAATTGAATTGCAACTAAAAAGATGAACTGTTAGCTTCTCTATCCGAAATCGTTAAATTGCATAATATTTCTCTCAAAACATCTAAACGCAACGTTCCATAGATTTTAAACAACATTAAAATCGATTATTTTAACAAGCACACCTCTAAAAGATCAGCTACAAGAAAAGGAAAATAAGAAGCAAAAGAAAAGCTGGAAAAGTACCAAGGAAACAAACTGAAACGTAGTGATCGGAAATCCAAAAACAATGAAACTAGAAAAATACGTTTTTTCTCCTTAATGTTACATTTTATTAAAACATTCTAAGTGTTGATTTCTCTTAATAGTCAGATGGATACTTAAACTTAATTAAGAAGCAATAAAAGAAACTACGTAATAATTGCACCGCTTTATTTAAGTTTTCCCTTAGGTATTCGTGTTTCGCCCACTCTCCCCTATGTATTACTTCTACACAATCTCCACAATGATAACTGTCAATTTTAGATTTTAAATTGTTGCAAATTCATGATATATATTAATAAAACTTTAACCTTTAAAAAACAATATGATGATATATGAAACCTCATTTGCCTTTTTTCATTCTATTCAATATTAAAGATGTGATGACAGAAAAAATCCTTAAACGTCGTCATCAATATAAATCTGATTAATAATGTGTTAACTCCTTTCAGTTTTGCATGAATTACAAATCGACTGTAGCATTCAGTATTCTCTGGGTTGATATATGGATACATTCCGTATATCAACTTAGAGAATAGCAAAAAAATGTTGACGTTTATACTTTAGTTCGCCAATTAAAATTATTTCTCCAGTAAATGTTTTCTTATTTGTTGCAGTTAATGTTTAATGTTTTGTTTTCTTATTTGTTTGTTATTTGCAGTAAATGTTTCTATATTTGATATATCTTTAAAATGTTCATTATTGGCCATAATCAATTCAATTCTTGTTGAATCAGTTACTTTTCAAACTATTTCTAACTAAAATATGAAACACTTTCGAATCAACGGTTCATAATTATCATTTGTCGTAGATATATCATTCATATATAGATAGTACACGTTAAACCTACGTTTAGTCAATATAACATTTATATAACAGCATATCGAATATAAATTATTAGTAGTAAATAAAAATAATACAAGAGTATACTTAAATAAAGCACCTAATAAAGGAACAAATGCCTAAATAAATGGCATCCGTGCAAGTAAATATATGTCATGGGAAAAATGTTTACATGATATTAATATTGTATTATTCAAATTAATATTAATTTGTATTACATCAAATGAAAGCAATATATTACAGTTTAACTAGGACATATATATATATATATATATATATATATATATATATATATATATATATATATATATATATATATATATATATATATATATATATATATATATATGTATAAAACAAATAGATTCTGAACGTCCAAAAGAAATCCAAGGCAATAACAAATTAGTTATAAATATCTCTAACCACCACTTATCCACAGGTGAAGAATCTATATTAAGCAAAGGCTTCAACTTTGCCATTGCCCCAAAACATATACCAATAAAAGAAATAATTTCGAACGTTGAACCCACCCTAGACGACAAGCCAGATGAAGAAGCGGAAATAATCAGACAAGATGTAGCGCGAATACTATGATCCAATAAAATACCAAAACCAAATATTAATAAGACTGAAATCAGAGCGCTTGAAAGTTTAAAAAGAAACGAGGATATTACGATATTACCGACGGACAAAGGAAACGCAACAGTCATAATAAACACCGATAAGTATATGGCGAAAATGAATATTTTACTGGAAACGACATATAAACCAGTGAATAGAGATCCAAAAACCTATCTAGAAAAAACGACAAAAAGCAAAATCAAAGCATGGAAACTAGAACCGTACATTGAACGAAGAATAATTCCAAGGAAAACATCAAGCAGATGTCCTAAACTTTACGGTCTACCCAAAATATATTAACCAGAAATCCCATTAAGACCCATAATAAGTGCCTTCGGTTCTCCAATATAAAATTTGGAAAAATATCTAGCAAGTATCGTGCAACCAAGCGTCAAACTTGCCGAGTCCTATGTTCAAACCTCAGAACATTTGATATGAATGATTAAAGATTTCCAACTAGAGGATACAGACATACTGGCAAGCCTGGACATTGTCTCACTGTTTCAATGAACGAAGACTTTCCACCATTTGTTGGGGAACTCCCCGAACACTGCTTGAAGAATACATATTTTTCCTTCAACCAGCAGATCCAACCTACAGACAGATCGACGGTGCCCCCATGGGATCATCTTTATCACCCGTGATAGCCAACCTGTTCATAACCGACTTCGAAACAAAGGCATTGTCCAACGCTCTTTTAAAACCTAAACTTCCTAACTCAGTTAAACGAAATCCACCCCAGAATACAGTTCACTTTGGAAGTCGAACAGGATAGAAAACTGCCGTTGTTAGATCTCCTTATCACAAGGAAACTTTCTGGAACACTCGAATACACGGTGCCGATATTCGTCTGTTTGTTTGTCGTATACATGCTCTGTTGCAGGCGGAACAAGATATACTATACACCCCATGATTTTCCAGTCTAACTTTGTTCTTAGGGTTTTTTAGAATGTTTGCAGCAGTTTTGTGTGGCTTGTAGGCTGTTCTGATCTTATGTTTCCTTAGTAGTCTGCCTATCCTATCTGTGATTCCTTTTACGTATGGCAGCAGGACCTTTAATATATTTGGTTCATGGTCCTCTATTGTTCTTCGTGTTTGGGTTTCTTGGCGGCGAATGGCCTTCCTGATATAATTTTCTGAATATCCATTTTGTCTAAGGGCTGTGGAAATTTTTGGTAGTTCCTCGCTTCGTGTATCTGGTAGTGTCAGTTGGAAGGTTCTGGAAATCAAGGTGTTCGCTACTCCTTGGATTTGAGAAGGATGATGATGGGATTTAGCGTTGAGATAATATTTCTAAATCATTCCGGGTGTCGATCCGTTGATTCTATGAAGAGTCACGACGTTTCGCCAAAATCTCACTTAGCATTTTCAAGTGCTGTCCGCTTCGACTGAAAAGTCCAACTGATGTGCACGGGTCGTTGTGCTCGCCTTTATAGCCGGCCAGCAACTGCGCAGATTATATCGGGGTAGTTCGGGACTATTTGCAACGCTACTATAATCGACGCCACGTTGCCACGTTTCTTCTTTTTTCAGAAGGGATTTCCATACTTTTGGAATGTTGCGAGTGTCGTTTCGCATATTTAGCTCACCCCTTTCTTCGATTTCAAAGGCTTCTCTAATTGCTCGGACCTTGTAGTTTTCAATATTCGCTAATTTTTTGGCTCCTTCAACATTGATTTTATGTCCTTTTTGTAGATGGTGATGGAACAGAGCGGAAGTGGTTAGTTTGTTTTTTAAGTCGTTCTTCTGTCCTTGTATTCTGGCCGATATTCGTCTGTTTGTTTGTCCTATGTATGTTCTGTTGCAGTCGGAACAAAATATACTGTACACCCCATGATTTTTCAGTCTTACTTTGTCTTTGGGGTTTTTTTATGGCCTATCTTTCAAGAACAAGAAAAACCAACGCTATCTTAAGAAATGCAAGCCGAGCTCTTCTCCGAGCGAAAAGTAGGCATTTGGACAGAACAGAAAAGGAATCCTAAATGCTGGGAAAATTCGATCGTTAACGAATGATTCAGATTTCAAGAATATATATATCTTGGAACTTGAGAGATAAAATAATTTATATACGCAGTAATAATACTGGATTGTACTCCGGACATTTCACACGTAGAATAAATTAATATCATTATAAGATTTGTCAATTTTAACACAGAAACTAGAAACTAGAAAATAAAAGAGCATTTTCTGTTCGATTATCGATACAACTGGCGCTGGTTAAACTTAATTTATAATAGAACTAGGCAAAATTAATTTGGACTTAAACAATTTAACGGGACAGGGCTATGATAATGGATCAAATATGCGTGGTAAGAAGAATGATCTTAAAAAAATATTGCTGTATCTAAATCCTCGCGCTTTCTATATACCGTGCGCTAGCCACCATAGTTTAAATTTAATAGTAAACTATGCCGCCAACCTCATTTATCACGCAACTGGATTTTTTAGTATTGTGCAAGAATTATATAAATAATTTTCGTCCTCTACCAAAAGATGGGATTTATTAAAAAATGTATTATAAATCTAACCTTAAAATCATTGTCTGAAACAAGATGGTCAAGCAGAATAGATGCTATAAAACCGCTGTTTACTAATTTATCAGAAATGTGTGATGCCTTCTATGAGATATCAAATTATACATCATTACTATCGACCTAGACCGATACGAATATGCAAGTTGCTTTAGATGCTTTAACGGAATTAAAAAAGTTTTAGAAGAAGACATTAGTATCGAAAAATTTTGAGAAAATTGAAAATGATGTCATGAAAATTGCCGAAAAATTAGATATCGAAGCTGAATTTGAAACTTCCAGATCCAGACGTCGTAAAACTCCAAAGAGTTTTAATTATGAACACAAAGACCACACTATAAACGATCAAAAAACCTCTTTTAAAATTAATGTATTTTTTTATATATTGGATCAAGCGTTATTCTCCGTAGACGAAATATTTAATTTGTTGAATAATCATGTTTACATGTTTAATTTTTTATTTAAACTGAGTGATGACTAAGATCAAGTCGATTAACAACTAGCTGTCATCGTTTGCAGGAAAAACTTTCAACAAATGATTCAGTCCTTTTTCAAAAAATTAAATAATGATGTGGTGAAAATTCTCAAATTAATATATTTGAACATTTTGACAGCCGTATGCCTTAACATCACCATAGCATCACGAATTTTGTTATGTCAGTTACAGTAGCAAGCGCAGAAAGGTCGTTTTCTAAATTAGAACTTATAAAAAATTACCTGGGCTTAAAAATGAGGCAGGAAAAGTTAGCAAACTTAATAACAATATCTGTAGAGGAGACAGATATACACACGAAACTATTAAGGATTTCGCAAACAGAAAAGCGAGAAGAGTAGAAATATATATATATATATATATATATATATATATATATATATATATATATATATATATATATATATAGCGATTTTGTTAATATCTGTACAATTAATATGTATCTCAAATAAAGTATGTAACAATTTCACTCGCGTTTTATTTTTCGCAGTAATTAGCAAGCGGAAGCGAACCGTTTTTACCAATTTAGGAAAATACTATATAAAAGTGGAGAACAAATTTCAGTCGAAATTTGAAAAATAAAAAAATCTTCACAGGTTTTGCAGAGGCGTTGCCGGGGGTCGGGGCGGCCCTGATAACACCAATCGAGAGAGAAGATAGAAGTCGCTACAGAAAGAAAGTTGCACAATTAGTGTTATAAACTGTAAATTATTGTTCATTAAAATTAAAAAGTATCTATACAAATATAATAAAGGTATTTATACAAACACAATGGTCCTTCGACACGGATTCATGAGAGAAGAAGTCTATATGATCAGTTTGATTCGATATCTAACCTAACTAAAGGGTAAATCCTGTCTATCCACAATATCCTTTCTTATACAGCCTCAATTCGTTCTACTGCAGTGTACATGCGATGTTTAAGGGATATAAAGCGTCATATATGTTTAAACAGTTACATTCATAAGATTTATAAATTTGGAATATAAGATATATTTAAAGATCGATTGCCATTTGGACTCGTCTACGAGGAAATTCATATTCATACAGCGGAATTGCAGTGTTGCCACTGTGCACCTCGTTTAAAAATAACGCAAAATTTCCTATACGCGAGATTCGAAGCAAATATAGATTATCCGATTAATTAAATAGATTATTTTATTTAATAACAAACGTAGATTGCAGCGACTGATTATGGCAGGCGAAGGTTTTAAAAAACTTAGCCATAAGCGTGGCTCCGTAAAGGCTAAATTAACTATCTTCTCAAAATTTATTGCAGAACTAAAGACAAAAAAAATCGAATCAAATACCGATAGCAGCGAGTTAGGTTTTGAATTAGAAGCATGCTTTACCAAAAGCCAGAATTTAATACATGAATTTAACGAAATACAGAGTGACTTTAGTCGATCAAGCGGATCTAGAAGAACAATATGCTGAACGCGACCAGTTCACCAGAACATTTTATTGCGAATTGGCAAAGGCAAAGGATATCCTTTTGCGTTACAATATACGGGTTAAATCATCCAATGCGAGTAAGTGTGGTAATGAAAATAGTAAAGGGTGCTTATCCAATGTAAAACTACCAGCGATCAAGATTCCGAAATTCCGAGGAGAATACGACGGGTGGTTGGAATTCAGGGAAATTTTCGAATCTCTAATTCATGCAAGCAGCAGCCTAGGTGAGATTCAAAAATATCATTACTTAAAGGCCTCAATATTAGGAGATGCGTCGGAGGTGATTGCTTCTTTAGAATTTTCTGTCGCAAACTATCTCACAGCGCGGAATGTCTTATGTGAAAGATATCTAATAATACACGACCTCTTGTTCAAAATCACATTAAAATAATTTTTGGTATTGAGTTCCCAGCGAAAAAGTCTTCTAAAACGTTTCGTTCTATAATTGAAGCCTTATCTAAGCATGTTAAATCGTTAAAACAACTGAAACAGCTGGTAGAAGTTTGGGATACGTTAATTATTACGTTGTAACTTCAAAATTAGGTGATCTTAAATCATTTTTTTAAAATCAAAGGCGGATCTTCTTGAATCTTTAGAATTAAAATGTGCCGAGAGTTATTGCAGCAAACCAAAAGATAATACTAAGGACTTTCTCGTTAATAATTAGACAACTGATCCAGATGACGAAGACGCGGCTGAAAACCATCGAAAGAATACTAGCAAGAATACTTACATTAGAAATTGTCCTGAATTTTTAAAGCTATCAGTTAATGACATAGCTCAACGCATAAAATAAATTAACTTATGTACAAATTATTTACGATTTGGGCATAAGCATGCAGTTTGCAGATTTTGTCACTGCCAAAAGTGTAATATTAAACATAACACGTTACTTTACCCTTCGGGTCGTGATAATTCTTCCGAGAGACGTGGATTCAATGTAAATGCTTCAACTTTTCTTATAAATTATAATGCTAATACGAATAATGTTCTATTGTTTACTGCATTTATTCAAGTGATGGACAAAAGTAATCAGGCACATACAGTGCGTGCTATTTTAGATTCAGGCTCACAATCATATTTTGTAACTTCAGAATTATCCGATAGGCTGCAATTAAATATCATATAAGGCGGATATTAACTGTTTCATATATATGATAATATCTCTGGTTTTCTTCCAAATTTTCCTATCGAGGCTAAAATCTTCAACATTCCCCAGAATATCACCTTAGCAGATGCATCATCAACCGAGACTAGTCGACATTTTAATCGGTGCAAACTTGTTTTGGGAGCTTACGTCCATTGGGCAAATCAGATTGGGTCCAAACCTCCCAATCTTACAAAAAAAACCGTTTTTGGATGGGTAATTTTGGGCCCCATAGGTCCTTCCAACAACCAAGTACAATGTCATTTTAATAAAAATCTGGAGGTACAGTCCCAGTTATCTAAATTTTGGGAATTGGTGGAAATAAATTCTAAATCTCACATCTCCAAAGAAGAGGAGTTATGTGACAAACATTTTACTGAAAACACGATGCGTGATGAGAATGGCAAATTCATTATTTCTATACCATTGAAGGATTCATTGGAAATGTTACGTGAATCAAAGTGTCAAGCGGAAAAGCTATTCCTAGCATTGGAGAGTAAATTGAGCTGGAATTCGAATCTCCGAAGTCAGTACTTAAAATTTATGTAAGAATACGAAAATTTGGGGCAAATTTCGGATATCGATGATTGATTCTTCATTTTCATACTATATGCCGCATCATAGCGTATTCAAGGTAGAGAGCACTACAAAAAAGCTCAGGGTAGTTTTCGATGCAAAGTTATCAAACAGGCGCCATATGCGAAGATGGTAAAGTAACCAAACGTGTTATGCTTTTATGCGTTGGCCAAATCTTTGACCCTTTGGAATTATTAAGTCCGTTTGTAATATCGTTGCAGATGTACTTCAAAAACTGTTGCTTGACAAATTATCTGGGACAAATTCTTACCGATTCATATCCATACTGCTCGGCTTCAAATCCGAAAGGAAATACCATTGTTAAACGACTTTAGAATTCCTCGGCATATTATATACAAGGGACCCATACGCGTCGAGATGCATTGCTTCAAGGATGCAAGCAAACACTCATATGGAGCCTGAATTTACATCCGTTCTATAGATGAGCACCATAATGTTTCTGCAAATCTAATATGTTCTAAAACGTAGCGCCATTAAAGATTATTACTATACCAAAGCTTGAATTGTGCGGCGCTCTACTGTCGGCAAGGCTTTCGAAAAGAGTTGAAACGTCTTTAAATGTGATGTTCGACGACATACTATTTTGGACTGACTCTACCATAGTAGTCATAGGGATGGCTAAAGGCGTCTCCAAATTTACATAAAACCTTTATAGCAAACCGTGTATCCGAGATTCAAGAATTAAGCGGCATGAGAGAATGGCGGCATATTTCTTCAAGGTGCAACCCTGCTTATATACTGTTTCGCGGAACTTCTGTCAGAGAGTTAAAAAATCCTAGTTATGTTGGCATGGCCCATTATGACTCATGAATGATCCAAAATATTAGCCGAAATCAAAAATTTTAAATAAGGATTGGCCCGAATTCAGGACGAAAATGTTACCAGTCAAAATACTCGAACCAATAATACGTTTTGATTTTCTTCATTGCCTAGAATAAAACAATCTTCGGCATATTTACTTAGATTCATACGAAACACGTGCAAACCTCAAGAAAAACTTTCAGGTTTTTTATCTACAGCAGAACTCCATGACTCATTTATTTTCTTGATAAAACAGTCACAAGGTAAATCTTGCGTAAACGAAATATTTCTTTCTTGTTACGAGTTGTTAAGATTAAGCAACACTTTTGGTTACAGCGTATCACGAATATAAGGTTGAAAATCAATTCTTCCAAGGCGGGGGATTAAATCTTTCAAGGTTTGGGACCGTGAAGAGAAATCGACAACACCGATCGAGAGAGAAGATAGAAGTCGCTATAGAAAGAAAGCCTACATTTAGTTAGTGTTGTAAACTGTAAATTATTGTTCATCATAATTAAAAAGTACCTGTACAAATGTAATAAGGGTATTTATACAAACACAGCATATTCACTTTAGAAACAATGTTTTGGAGAACTGCTTGTTGCTCTTTCAATGTATTTCTGTACTTTGTTAAAAATACAAACTGATAGCTATCCAGAAGTTTTGTGAGGTTTTTGCATCTGATACCGCATCCGTTTTTTTTGCTCTTTAAAAAAATTTCTATCATGGCATTTACATCAGATTTATCTGCTAAAGATGTCAATATATTCCATCAGCTGATACTTTGACCGAAAAACACATATATAGACTGTAACACTGTAAAATAGTTAGCTATATCTCTAACGCCTCCTACTGCGTTATTAATTACTAAATTAAGATTATGAGCTGAACATATACAGCCAGTTCTTCAATATATTGCAATCTTTTTCGTACTCTAGAATATGCTCATTTCATCACTGCAGCTCCGATGTACCCTTGCCCTCGACATTTTTTCATATTTGAACCCTAATTTTCCAAACTGGTGACAATATCTGAAGAGACCAGCAGAATTTGGGTCTTTCACATTAAAAAGTCCCATAAAAGATTCCTTAATTTCTACTTTTTTTTCAACACGTTTTTCCCTTGACTTTTTTGATCACCTAGTACAGCTTCAGATAAATCGATATATCGTACTACAAAATTCATCTGGTCTTTCTTAGACATATCTTATGTTGTGACAATTATGACTGAAAAATACTACTCTTTATGCATTTTTTGAATGAGTTCAGTTTTAATATAAGAAGATATACAACTGATAATTTGATTTTGATTTAAGACTTGTGCCATGATAGGATGGTACTTTGCTAATAGCTGCACAGTTCATAAAAAATTCCCATCGTAGTTTCCGCTATGCTCTTTAGAGCCTCTGAATGTAATGAGCCTCTCCAAGACCATATTCTAAAAATTTTGTTAATTTTTTTTCTGAATCCATAGTATCATCTTATCTGTTTGTCTCTTGCCACTGATGAAAAGTTTTTTAGATAAGCCCTGGTGGTGCAGTTATTGAATATAAAATCTTATTTCTTTTTGTATTTTTCCTTTTGGACCTCCATCTCCCCCGACTCAGATCCGGCCTTGTCAATAACGCTACAGGAGCCAATACCACGAATTTTTTACCGTAGAAAACTTTTTAGAAAATACAGTGGGTATTCTAATAGCGAATGCACTATCTAGAAACCCAACGAAGGTCGGCCTAAATATTATCGATAATGAATCTACATGCAACAACCGCGGGGATATTGATAGCGTGATAGAACAACTAATTCAAGCCAGAGAAAATCTCCCCGACTTTGAAGAATTCGAGATAATGGGAATTGTAGGATCAGAATCAGAATAAAGAAAAGCTCCAAACAAACCCAAGTACAGAAGACTCAAAAGATCTAGAAACAGTTCAAACATATACAGAAAATCCGATTTTTAGAATACCAATATTGAGAACATCTTTACATTGATTTAAAAATCAGATGTAGTTAACTGAAGGAGACACCAAAAATATAAAATGTAAATTTGAAAAATATTTCAAAATACTAATTATATGTAACAATTTCGGACAAAAAATCAACTAAACGTATCATTAAGCTATTAAAAGGATATATAGATGCGAAACAAACATATGCATTATAGTTTAAAAACCGTATATTAGCTAGAAATTTTACATTCACTCTTCAAAAACTCTTTAAAAATGCCTCCTACAAATTAACTCAGTGTTCGAAACAAGTTGCTAATGTAGAAACGATTGACGAACAAAAAGAAAAACTCATCACACGACAAAAACATGCAATAGGGGCATAAACGAAATGAAGATAGCACTAACTTCAAAATACAATTGGCCGAAAATGAGCGAATATATAGATAACTACGTGAACAACTGCGAAACATGCCAAATGAACAAATGCGATCGAAGTCCACCAATAATAAAATTTAACCTTACACCTACCACATCGAAACCATTTGAACATATACACATAGATACCTTTAAAATATTGAATCAAAGCTATCTGATGATAATAGATACTTTTTCGCGTTATGGTCAAGCGTACCCAGTGAAGTCACTCACGGGTCTTGCAATAATATAAAACGTCTTTAACTTCATTATTCATCATGGAATATTCCGAAAATATCACCCTGCCGTGGCATGGAATTTAAAAATAAAGAAATGGAAGATTTTTTAAAATTATATAAATATAGTTACGTACAATATACAATAACATAAAACAGCAATTCTAAGTCACCTATTAGCGGTTTCACTCAACCCTCAAGAACATTACAGATGTCTACAAGAAGACAACCGTCGCTTTAGTCCAGGTCAATTGATTAAACGAGCAATTTTAGGGTATAACAATTCAATTCATATTGTGACCAAATATACGTTACAAATAATAAAGGGTCACATTAACGACACAAGTCCATTTGATTTAAATGATCATATAATCGTTTCCAACTATATTCAAGAAAATACAAAAAAGCTATATAGAAATATAAAAAATTAAACGCAGAGACGAATGAAAAGATTATTTCAGAACCAAATAAAAAAAGATCTAACCCACCTGAATCCGCGTATTCATACATAAAAACAAAAGCAAGAAACAAAAACTTACTAAAATTCAAAAAAGTCTGAATCAAACTGAAGAAACAAGAAGATACATCAAGATAAAGGCATCATAAAAGTTTAGCTAGAAAACCAAAAGCTAAACAAAATTTACGAAGGTACATACAAAGAGGTACGACGTTTCGCCAAAATCTCATTTGGGATTTTCAAGTGTTGTCCGCTTCGCTGAAGATTCCAACTAACTGAACTCAGACTGACTCAGCAGTCTGAGAGTCAGTCAACATTACCTACCATCCGTGAAAATATTAGATGTAACATAACATGTAACAAACATGTAACAAATGTATTTGATGTACCCAACGTCGTGCTTTGCCATTCCTTCATCCGCTATTTAAAGCGCCAGCAAGCGTCTCCCAAGATCAGTTTCTGGCCTTAAGCCGTCATCAGTTGGGCTCAAGCTGGACACCTGAAGAGCGGATGAAGGAACGGCTAAAGCGATGGCCATATAAATTGGCCATGTCGAATGGAGACTGCAATCATCTGCAGCCACGCTATCCTGCGGTAAACGGTCGCAGCAGTCAGACTGTGCGAAACCGTTTGTGACCCGTCTAACCTCGGGTAGGTACCAGGTCCGATCGAAAAATTGTGAACTTGAACATCCCTTCATCCGCCATCCAAAGCGCCAGCAAGCGTCTCCCAAGACCGGTTTCTGGCCTTAAGCCGTCATCAGTTGGACTCAAGCTGGACACCTAAGAAAAAAAAGCAAAAAAGGAAAAAAAGTTTTTCTAAAATTTCTTGTAAATGTTTCTAGGTAAGAGTGTAAAATCTGACAAGGAATTACCCCTCAGTCACAGCAGTTCGAGGCTGGGTAAGGCCGGATGCCTTCTGAGAAGTGTTCTACGTTGGTCACTCGCCAGTCTGTAGGCTTCTCCAGATACTTTCGGTTTAAGCACAAAACCAAAGGTTGATAGCCCGAGGGGGGTGCTGACCGGGATTTTCGGTAGCTGATTTCCGTGGTTCGGAACCCACGTTAAGCTGTAGGTCCGTCCAGTCGATAAATAGCCTTCTCAGTTGCTGATGCTCCTCTAACCCCAAAACTTTACTTTACTTTATATTATAAATTTAATTTAGTTCCATAAAATGTATCTTTAACTTTGAATCGAAATCTTGAGTTTGCATATGTCCATTGGGGCAGAACAAAACAGCCGAAAATATATTTTCATTTATTTATTTTTCCTGTATGATTAATTACACAGGTGAACAAATTTAAACTTTTTTGAGGTAGCCTTGATGAAATAAGAATATTTAGTAGTCCTAAATCTGAAACTAATAAGCTAATTACTGTAACACGTACAGTTTTTTTGGGGGTCGGTGGTGGGGAAAGAGGACATATTTTTACAATTTAATATTTATTTAATATAAACATGTAAAACGAGTAAAATCTATGCAAAGACATTACTGAGAATTATGTCAATAAAAAATATATTACATGAAATGTCATACAGCGACAAAAATTTTCTGTGTTGTGTAACGTAACATCATCTCTTTTTAAAAACCAGCAGTAGTCGGCGAACATAGATGGGTTCTAGCATCCCTGGTATCTTGCTTCCATCGTCCTGATGTCCTAGTGAAAACTATCTCCTTGTTCGTCACTTACTGCACTTTAATTTTCGGGAAAAATCCAACTGGGAGTGTAAAAAATTGCATTTGCAAGGACATGTGACACCCTAGTATTTCATAGGCTTTCAACAGTTCATCTATGAGGTTTTTATAGTTTTCATCTTTCTTAGTGGCCAGAAATCCTTTCACTACACTTACAAAATACCTGTAAGTGTGGTGAATCAAGTTGTTAATTCCAACCACCAATTTGACAATTACTGTTCATTTAATTTTTGTTGAAAACAGAAATCACCTAGAAACTTTCTTATTTGGTCCAATAAATATGCCTTCTTTTAGTTTTGCATCACTTAATTGAGGAAATATTTGTTTTTAGGTACTTGAAACAATTTCTTTCTTTATCAATGGTCAATGGGTTCAAAATAGGACGTGCTAGGCCACTTCTGTGAAAAGGTGTTTTAATAACCATCTAAACGAAACGCCAAAAAAGGGCATTTTCATCAACGTTGCCAAAATTATGTCGATCTGTGTTACTGCCCGAGGGGGCAAGGTATAATTGTATAATTTTCCTCCAACTGCGCAATATATTCAGATGGAGCAAGTGACTTAAAGTTTTCACAAAAACAGATATATATATATATATATATATATATATATATATATATATATATATATATATATATATATATATATAGGGGAGGGGAGAGTCGTGACATGCATAGGCAACTTAAAGGTATGGTAACGAGGAATTAGTTTATGCAGGAGATCGCGAGATTGGAGTTCTCCACTTGCTTGTAAAAAAATATTAAGAATCCTATGCTGCAACTATAACTTTTGCCATTGCGACAAACATTGTCACAAAGTACTGCAGATAGTATCCAAGGTAACGCAATTTTTTTACGTTAGTAATTTATTCAAGTGCACTGTTCAGCATAATATTTTAGGTTATGCTTGATATGGGTAAAGTTATATGAGTATATATAAAAAATGTCCGTCTGGGGCAAGTGTGCGCTTTCGCACATTTACCCCCGTTGTTTTTATATAAACAATGAATTTGTTGTAAAAAAAAATTGATTAATGCTGTTTATTTTTTTTCAAATTTTAATCATAATTCCACGAAATGATCAAGGAAAAAAACCTGAACGAGCTCCTGTTACTGAATTGCAAATTTCTCGAGCAAAATAAATTATAGCTAGGGGAGAAAGTAAAACAGCTGTGGCAAGTGAGATCGGTATCAGTGAATCTTGTCTACGAAAGAGACTTAAACTTGATACAACTGGTTCTTCAATGGGTCAGTGGAAGCCAACGTTTAACAAAGAACAAGAAGCAAAATTTGTGAATCATTGTAAGCAAATGGACGGAAAGATTTCGGTTTGACACTAACCGATTTGCGAAGGCTTGCTTATCAGTATGCTGCAGCTACTAAATTGAACATCGCTTCAATTCAGCTTTCAAAATGGCGGTACGATACTGGATAGAAGGTTTTTTTTAAACCCCATCCAGAATTAACCCTCCGTCAATCTACAGCAACTAGTCTAGCTCGAGCAATTGGATTTAATAAAGTTCAAGTTGATATTTTTTACAAGAACTTGAATGAATTATATAAGAGGTATAACTTCAAACCAAACCTTATCTATAATGTTGATGAAACATGAATGAGCTGTTCCGGAAAAAACTCCTAAAGTTGTGTCAATAAAAGGAAAAAAAGTGGTTGGTAAAGTTGTGTCTGCAGAACGAGGCATCACAGTAACAGCCATTTGCTGCAAGAGTGCTACTGGACATTATGTTCCGCCCGCATTTATTTATCCTCGGAAAAGATCTTGCGATGATTTTTTAAATGGTGCACCTTCTCAGAGCATCTGCATCTGCTGCGGGTATTTGATAGTGGTTTTGTCACCACAGATCTGTTTATCACCTGGTTAGAACATTTTCAATCCTTTGTCCACCCTACACTATAAGATCCACTGTTCCCATATTAGTTTAGAGGCAGTGAAATATGCTCGTGAACATAATATAATTATGTTAACATTGCCAACACGTGGAAGCCATAAACTCCAACCACTGGACAGATATTTCTTCAGCCCCTGAAAGCTAAATTTTCAGTTGAATGTAATAAATGCATGCCAGAGTTTCCTGGAAAAGCTATTACCCAATATCATGTAGCTCGGTTTTAAAGTAAGTGAGAAAATCTGAGAGAAATCTCTGAGAAAACTGATGGACTGCCTGCAGCAAAGATTGAAACATCATCAGATATTGAAAACAATCATACTGAACAGGTTGAAGAATCCATTGCTGAGTGTGATTCCACAACTTTTATGAGTGTAGATCCTATGAACAACTTTCTATAGAAGCTCCATCAACATCTACAACCAGAGTTTCAAAGAATGCAGCTCTAATAAAAAGAATCAGCATCAATATATACCAATCTCGACGATCTCATCATTTCCAAAAATAAAAGAGAAAAGACGTTCCAATCGAACTGCAATGAAATCCCAAATATTTACAGCTAGTTCTTATAAACAACAGTTAGATGAAAAAAAAACGAGTCGAAGAAGAAAAAAAATAAACCTAAGAAAATAATTCGTAAACCAGCATTGAGCGATGCTGCGCCTTCCGGACATGAAAATAAAAAAACCGTACTGACGAAAAAAAAGTTAAACACTTTTTAAGTCCCTTTTTAGTCAACTGATTTTATGTGATTTTATATTTATAAGTCGATCTCCAATTATACATTGATCTAGTCTTCAAGACAATTTGCTATTAAGACATTTATGACTATATTTATGCATACAGTTTCCCCAAATGCGTATACATACCCCACACGAGTGCGCACACTTATCCGCAATATGGGCCCCGTGTGCGCATTTTGAATTATTCTAATTATTTTTTTTCAAGTGTCAAGGTTTTATGTGTTATTTCTTAATTTAATTATTAGTTCAATAAATACTTTATCATATGAATGACTCTACGTCCTGTAACATAGAAAGTAATACATTTTCTGGATGAGCAAGCAACGACTTAATTCTGTTAAGTAAATAAATCGATGTTCATATCACTTGGGCATGAGAATCTATTACTCAGATTAAAAATAAGGACGGGACCATGTTTACAAGAGGGTTTCTGTGGACCAGGTTAAATCAAGCGCGTTAACTTCCATACAATTCTTTTGCACACGAAGTCCATCGATAGTGAAATCCGCTATTGTGGCGATATTTACTGCGGTACCATCGCATTAAATTAACATTAAATAAAATCTACAATAATTTTTTGTAAGGTAAATGCTTTCTCTAAATTCATGGCAATATGTGCGATGTGTTCTGAATCTGGTTCAAAAATTAATGAAATATGCTCTTCTGTGGCAGTTTTCTGATGAAAAGTATTTTAATGTTGGTCGACATTAAATTGTTACGGCCGTCAAAACACAATAAGCTGAGAAGTGTATACTGCAAACCTTGTCATACCCTCTGGTGTTCACAACGTAATTTACTTTTCTGTATTACTTTTGAATGATAATTACGATTATTGTATTTAAATTCACAATTACCTCGCTAACTACAATCGGTGCCGGTTGCTAAGAAAATTCCGGTTCTGTCACATGCTATAGAGAGATTTCGTAGAAGTGGAAGTACTTACGAGTATCGATTTCTTTTTCGAAAATTCTTTATATATTCTTTCCTTAAGGTCCTTGCAAAAAATAGATTTGAATATCATCGTAAAAAACTCTTAATTATTACTATGTATTATGGTCTGATATTTGATTTTCATAATTCTCTGGATACACATTCACTTATAGCAATATAGAATTATTTACTTAAAGCATCGCTATGTCTCCATTGTTTTGATTCATTTCGAATTTTCTTCGTGCCGTTATACTTACTATACAATATACAGTGAGAACTTTTTAAATAAAGTCAGTTTGTGAATGAGAGTGAGAATGACGCGCAATCGCCACAGTGCGCTTACACAGTGCCTACTCCCAGCATGCTTTGCGCGCGTTTAGGCGCCGTTTGTAGCCGTATTATCTTTCCGTTAAGTGTAAGAAACTTAGCAGCAGCTGAAATGCATCTTCAGATTTGTGAGGTTTACGGTAATAATACTACGAGTGACATTAAAGTTCGAAAGTAGGTAAAAATGCTCAAGGACGAGCGGGTTAATGTGCATGATGAACCACGCCCTGGCCAACCTTCTCTGATTTCTGAAGACTTGGTTCGTGATGTGGATAATAATTCGAGAGATCCGACGATTCACGATTTCAAAATTATCAAGTGAATTTACACAGGTTTCAAGGACAGTTTTGTACGCCAAAGTTTCAGAGAAACTAAATTGTCGAATATTGTGTTCTAGATGCATTCCAAAACTGCTTTCTGACTACCATAAAACAAATAGATTGAGCTATGCCTTATCGTTTTTCACTCGATACAATCAGGAAGAAGATAAATTGTTAGACCACATCGTTATAGTACATGAGACTTGGATGTCTCACATGACTCCTGAGTCCAAGCAACAGTCAATGGAATGACGACACACATCGTCAAGTTCAGCACGAAAGATCATGATAACTGTCTTTTGGGACAGGAAAGGGATTTTGTTAGTGCATTTTATGCCGAGAGGTACAACAATCAATTCTGATGCGTATTGTGTCACCTTCTCGAGACGAAACATGACATCCAGTTGAAGGGATGGGTTGGGCTCGTTCCCGGCCAAGCAACCAACAAAACTGTTCATTTGGGCAGGTTGTTGTGTGTTCCATATGAGATTGTGGAACCCAATAATTCGGAGTATAATGGCACTCAGTTTATATATAAAACAGCATTTAAATGCAGCTGCCGCTACCATGTTGTTCGTAACACTATTACTGTGTACCCATTCAGGTACCAGGTATGTGTGGAAAAATTGTACAGTGAGCTCATGGAGGATATTAAAAATATTCAAAAAACAAGGGAAATTTTTCCCGCGCTTCACGTAAAAATCACCCAATTCTTGCTTTTAAATAAAGGGTGATTTATAGTGAGGTACATTTTTTAATATATATTTCTTTACGGATCACGCCGTCACTGCAATTTGACTCACTATTGAATACCATTGCATTATGGAAAGACTTATACCGGAACAGTGATTCTAAATTGTAGAACTGTATTACAAAAATCAGCGCTCTGTTAAACAAGATTTTCATGCACCTAGAGTTATTTATGGTCCGAATAATCATCCCATCGAATGCACTATTGCCAATATCAGAAAATTGCAAATCCAGTTTTCATTATTCGATGATCGGCGATGAAAAGAATGTAGCAGCGGTAGCTGAGAGTATGCGCAATGATTGTGAATAATTGATTCGTCGTTCTCAACAGCTTGGTTTGTCATATGCAACAACTTGGCGTATTTTGCGTAAGGATTTTGCATTTAAAGCATACAAAATCCAACTTGTCCAAGAACTAAAGCCGTCAGACCTGCGTTTACATCGGGTTTTCAGTGAATGGGCCCTGGAACAGCTCAATGAAGATTCGCTGTTTTGTCGTAGAATTTTGTTTAACGATGAGGTCCATTTTTGACTCGATGGATACGTTAATAAGCAAAACTGCCAGATTTGCGTTGATAAGCAGCCGAAAGCAATTCACGAACGGCCGAAGTATCTAGCAAAATACACTGTTTGTTGCGGGTTATGGGCTGGTTGAATCATCGGGTTATTTTCTGTCAAACATGAGGATGGCCGAAATGTAGCGTTCAATGGCATTCGCTATTACGCCATGATAATGGACTATTTGTTATCTGAAATTCAAGCCTGTAATGTCGGTGATATCTGGTTTCAACCAGATGGTGCTACATACAATGTCATACCAATCATTTCAATAAGCAGCTGATTTCACATTTTGGACGTTATATCTAATATTTTCACGGATGGTAGATGATCTTTCTAAATCATTCCGGGTATCGATCCGTTGATTCTGTGAAGAGTCACGACGTCTCGCCAAAATCTCATTTGGCATTTTCAAGTGTTGTCCAGTTCGACCTAAGAGCCCAACTGACGTGCACGGGTCGTTGTACTCAGTTTTCTAGCCAGCCGACGACTGCGCAGATTATATCGCGGTAGTTCAGGACTATTCGCGGTGCTCGGCAACGCTGTCGGGCGTCCGTTTATTGATGTTTCTACCTCGCCGCCTCGTTGCTAATTTTACCGCCTACCTTGCCTCGTTACTAATTTTTATAGAACGGATTTCCATACTTTTGAAATGTTGCGAACGTCGTTTCGCGTATTTAGCTCACCCCTTTCTTCTATTTCAAGGGCTTCTCTGATTGTTCGGACCTTATAGTTTTCAATATTCGCTATTTCTTTGGCTCCTTCAAAATTGATTTAATGTCCTGTTTGTAGAAGGTGCTGGAAGAGAGCGGAAGTGGTTTGTTTGTTTTTTAAGTTGTTTTATGTTCTTGTATTCTGGCCGAGATTCGTCTGTTTGTTTGTCCTATGTATGCTCTGCGGCAGTCGGAACAAGATATGCTATACACCCTATGATTCTCCAGTTTAACTTTGTCCTTAGGATTTTTTAAGATGTTTGCGACAGTTTTGTGCGGCTTGTAGGCTGTTCTGAATCAGACTACTAAACGGCCTTAGTCTAGCTAGCCTTTAGTGCATTTGGTCCATGGTCTTCTATTGTTCTTCGTGTTTGGGTTCCCTAACGGTGAATGACCTTCTTAATACAATTTTCTGAATATCCATTTTGCCTAAGGGCTTTAACGGGCTAATGGTTAAACCAACCGGGAATCGAAACGCTCTCCGATCCTCATATGCTGGAGGATAACTGATAAGAAGGATAACTGATAGGAAGGATAACTAATCACGAACAAAGAGAATGAGTCACTTAAAATCCTACAATGTATTTTTAGAACAATAGATAGATTAGGGAGGTTGGTAAAAGAGATGTATAAGTCAAAACAAGAAATAAAGGAAATATCATGCAAAACTCACAGTGTAAGCGGAGCGGAAAAAGAGCAAAGGCCTTATCGAGTGTCTATTCATCGCATTATCTTCAATAGAAAGATCCATTCTGAATATATACTGTCAAAATTATTGTTGGTTAGGTGCAAAATAAAATATAGTTAGTACTAATTTGGTTTAGTAATGTGTGACAAATGGTTCATAAAGGCTAATTCTGATTATATACCTGCTGTGGATATTTTTAGGGTCACAGATTTATAATATTAAATTATATTTTTATTATAATAATTTTATGTTATCTTATAAAAAGAACATTAAGTAAATTTGTTTTTTAAATGTAATTAGTAATTAATTTTTTTTAAACGAATATTAATAAATTTAGAATGGAATTATAGGTAATTGTAAAATCACTAATGCTACACCAATAATAACAATAGTCTTAAAAGGCAACTTATTATGAATAATAACTAAGAAAGTCACTCTCGTATTCTATATGAATACGTAAATCAGCAATTCGTTTGTCTTCTAGAACCTTAGATTGTGATAACTTTATATCAGAACTAATCGAAGGTGATTTAATTAATTCTATATTTATGTCCTCAAGAAGTGAAACAAAGTTTTTTTACATTGTGAAATATACATAATAAAACTTTGCTCAACGAGGATAATATGGATAATATATTATAGTACATTATAATATGTAAATTACATTAATAATCAATTCAGAATAAAAACAATCAATCAATCACCACACTAAACTCTTTACACACACTAACATATTTTCAAAAGAAACCACCCATACTATGCACTCCCTTTTATCTGCATTTTCAAAGCGGCAAAGTCCTTCTTTTAATAGACACCCTTCAATAGTAAAACATTACTTCTCTGAAAAAAATAAACTTTTAAAAAGTACGCTCCAAACATGCACAGGATCTCGCAAAGCAGCACATAAACCTTTTATGAGAATATTAGATAATCCGTCATTATCGGATCAAAAAATCAAACCAAAGAAAAATTATTAATTAAATGGGACCTTCCAGAAAATTTCGAAAGTATCTGGCCATTATATGATAATGGTCAAATCGAAATAAACCCATTACTAATAGAAGTTAAAAATGGTCACCCGCTAGATATTACAACAGCAAGAAAAGTTGTAGAACTATTCGAAAATTGTAACTACGAAGTCTTCAATCCAAATCAAGTGCTGCATGAATTTCACTTTTTGGATAAATACGATGAATACAGGTGACATATATTCTCCTTCATACGGTACTACGACCTAAACAGGGAAGAACGACAAATTCTCTCAAAAATAATAAAAACATTCGCGACAGTCATGCATAAACCAAGAGACAAATTAACATTTAGCAACCGGGTCGAACACAAAATTAAAACAAAATATGAAATGCCTATCCAATCAAAAACGTACAGGTACCCATATGCCCATAGGGAGAAAGTTAAGATACAGATCGAAGAAGTGCTAAATGGCAATATCATAAAACCCTCGAGTTCCTTTTGGAGTACCCCAGTGTGGACAGTCCCAAAAAAAACTGACGGCTCGGGAAAAAAAATGGCGTCTGATCATAGATTATAGAAATGTGAATGAGAAAACTATCGATGACAGATACCCGTTGCCTAACATAACAGATATTTTAGATAAACTAGATCGTGCATAATATTTTACAACACTAGATTTAGCAAGGGGGTATCACTCCATCGAGAAAAACAGCCTTTAGCATAGAAAACGTCCATTATGAATATACTAGAATGCCGTTTGGACTAAAAAATGCCCCAGCAACATTCTAGAGTTATGGATAACCTGCTGGAAGGTCTACAAGATAAGCATTGCCTTGTTTACATGGATGACATCATAATGTTTTCAAGTTCATTGCAAGAACCCATTACCAGTATTAAATTAGTGCTCCAAACATTAGTGAACAATAAGATAAAAATTCAATTGGACAAATTGGAATTTATGCATAAAACAGTGGAGTTTTTAGTCCATATAATCACTCCTGAAAGAATAAAACCCAACCCAAAAAAAAATACAGACCATTAAAGAATTCTCCATACCTAAGACACAAAAGAATATTAAATCATTTTTGGGGCTAGTGGGATATTATAGAAAATTCATAAAATACTGCAAAAATAGCAAAACCAATGACCATAATGACTCAAAAGGAATACAAAACTAATACACGACAAGGACTTCATAAAATTCCAATTACGCAAGGATTTACTGATAAATGATCCAATATTACAACACCCAGACTCCACAAAACCACCTTCTATTCTAACCACAGACGCGTCAAATTAAGCAATCGGAACAATTTTGTCACAAGGACCAATCGGAAAGGACCTTCCTGTGGCATATGCCACCAGAACACTAAATCGTGCTGAATGTAACTATTCGACAATAGAAAAGGAAGTATTAGCAATAGTGTGAGCTGCGAAATATTTCAGACCATACCTTAATGGCGTCAAATTGACCATCATATCTGACCACAAAAACCAAAACCAAAAACCTGACCAACAAAGAAAAACAATCAAGTGTAACCTCTAATTACCATAAACTTCCATTAAAAGAACAAATCAGAACTAAGATATTATATCCAACATAAGGATCAAACCGCCTCTAACAGAACAGATAATATAACCTGATCATCAAGAACTTGAAAGCATCTCATCAAAATCGGAAAAGTCGAAATTCCTAAAGCCACATCTGAACAAAATCAGACCAGTAAAGTTACACTTCCCAGATAATAAATCAACAGGTCAAACGATACATACCTTTCAAGAAAACCCAATTTTAGGTGCCCCATATACAAACAAAACTGACACAAACTTCAAATTTCAAACAACCTTGGTAGTGATATTTACACAAACGAAGACCAGCAACGTAAAATTCAAATTTATCATGAAACCAAAACGTCAATCACCGCACTTCTGAAAATATAAAGTCATTTAAGAAAAAAGCATATTGGCCCAATATAGAGAAGGATGTCCTAGACTACATTAACGCATGCGAAATATGCCAACAGACAAAATATGATAGGAAACCTTACAAAACAGTATTCAAACCCACACTGATAGGGTCTAAACCCTTCGAACATTTGTATATAGACACCTATACTGACCATAACACAAAATTTCTAACCTTGATCGATAGTTTTTCAAAATTTGCACAAGCCATCCCGGTAATCGTCGAGAACGCAATCGAAATAAGAAAGCCCTCATCAAATACCAACCACAGCATTCCTAAAAAAATTAGCACAGATAATAGACTACCTTTTAAAAACCAAGTAGTATTGGATCTTTGTAAATTCCACCAAAGAGAGGTCTATTACACCATTTCAAGAAACTTCAAATCCAATTCCCAATCGAAAGACTCCACTCAACACTCAGGGAAGCTTTAGCATCCCAGAAACTCGAAAATCCTAGCAAAAACATACCAGATCTAATGGACATAGCATTACTGACATATAATAACAGTTTACACTTTTCTCATGAATACAAATAATTTCAAATCATAAAAGGAAATCTTAACTACAAAACAAATATAGAAAAGGATATAAATGAATTACATACATATTACATAATAAATCTCGCCGAAATTTTCGAAGAAATAAACGTAAATGTGAGAAACAAATTACGGGATAAGCAAGCCAAAAACTTGGAAAAAAGGAACATTAATAGAGAAAAAACCCATTTTCACTCAGATGAAAAAATCCTTCTCAAAACGGTCCCACGAGGTCCCAAAAAGAATTACCCGATATAAAATAAAAATACTTTCGAAAACAGAAATTAATAAAGACGTTTTTAAAAGAAAATCCAAAATAAAAAACATTGTTTCAGATTCATAATACGAAGATGAACAAACTTCCTTATGCTCTTAACATCGACCCCTCTAACTCTCGGTTACGAAATCGAGTCTGTTAATAACCCAATACTATCTGTTCTAAAAGAGACCAGCTTTATTATCAATAATCGCTGCACAGTGCATTATCACATAAACGTTACTAACATTATACTGTCTTCATCAATTCATAAAAAACATAATTTTTAAACAAAACATTCCACGAAGTTGAATTGATATTGAAATATCTCATATTATACCAACTATCTTAAATCACACTTTCGAAACTAGAAAAAATCTAAATACCGTTATTAACTCTACGTAAACCCAACATACTTCGCTAGGAATAAACGAGAATTAATTAATTTGATAGGCTCGGCGCAAAAATAGCTCTTTGGGACATTAGCTGCGGAATATGGTATAAGAATTATATACAATTACAACAAAATAACCAATATTCACAAAAACTAGTAATAAAAAAAAATTCATACCCTAGATTCACAATTTTTACAGAGAGAGAGAGAGAATTTTCAAGTTTAGGTCGCATCGATATCAAGATCATTTAGCGACCAGGAACTTTAACTTATGAATATGGAACTCACTTAAAAGACAGACATTGAATGGATTAATAAATATCACAGGTTATTAGTATCACAGATCAGTTCTATCACAGATGGCTTCTATCACAGATGGGTTTCGTCGCAGGATAAGCTATCACAGATGTGTTGATAAGTTTGATTTTGCTGCAAATAACTCACACTAGAATGAAATGTCGCTAGCAGTGACTAGATTTTAGTGAGATAGTTAATTTCTTTCAGATAAGCTAAGGTGTTAGATATGTTGTCTGAGCAAAGGTTTCGAGAAAGGTCCTGATTGAGGTCAAAAAAGGATCTGAGAGGGTATAATGCCGTGCATTCGGTAAGAATGTGCTTGACGGATAGGGGATCGTTGCAAAATTCGCAGAGCGGGGGACCTTCTCGTTTTAGTAGATATTCATGTGTAAATCTGCAGTGACCAATCATGAGTCTCATCCATTTTACTGTAATTTTCCTACTTACCAGATGTTCTGGTGGAGGTTGGGAGAATAATGGTTTAATATATCTCAGCTTATTGACTTTCTGTGGATCATCCCAGTAGGATTGCATTAAAGATTGCGATTTTTTACAGTTTTTTGTTTTAACTTTTTGTTTACCAATTTTTACAGTTTTATACCTTTTATATTTTTTTGACATCAACCTGGAACTTTCACAAATTGAAACTACCTGTAATAACATGCAAACAGCAATTAACTTTGCACAGATTGATGTGATGCACCATTCAATCCTACAATATAAAGAGCTAACAAGAATATTAAAAGAATTTGATAGTGATAATTTAATACCATTCGATAACATAAATAAATACTATCAAACTATGCATACAAATGTTAACATTCAGAATGAGTTGATAATATTCACGACACATACCCCGTTAATTAAAGAAGACCCGTTCTTATTATATAAAATCTACCCCATCCCTATCCTAAATAGGACTATCAATATAAAAAATGCATACTTATTGAGCTTATTACTATACGATAAACGAATGGCCAAAAATCGAAAATTTATATTCATGTACGCAAGAAAAGCTTTCGAAAGATGACCTATGTTTGTACCAAATGGTAAATGTAAAAGGCCAATGTTCAACTGTTCTAGTCTCCTTTAAGTATACCTCAATTACTTCCATGTCTGATAATTCCGAAAGCAGAAGGGTCAACTTTCAAAACAGCATAACTGATCAGCCTTCCATTGTATTTCCAAAAAGCTGCCAAACAAAAATTAACGAATTTATATTTTCAAAACAAAATTCTGAGGTAATCGACTTTAGACTTAAGCTACCCACATTACTATTCAATATACCCCATAATAAAAACGGAAATCCCAACTGAAGTAGAGAAATTTGACCGCTCACAGATAAAAGCGTCGTGTAGAGAAATTAATGCCCTCCAAATTCTGACCATAAATCTCTCACAAATCATAACTACTCTCATTGCAGAAAGATGGTAATTGTATTTCTCATTTTAACAATAGGAACAGCTCTTACCTTATACCTTGTAAAATATCTTAAAAATAGAAATAATCTTAAAAATAATCTCGAAATAAATGTAGAATTGCAACCCTCCAAATATTGTAATTTCGTAAAATCCTACCGTTTGGGAGGAAGGAGTTACATAGGATATTCCTAGCCCTAATAGATAAATCTCTCATCACCTTTAATGCAACCATTTTGAGATTTGTTTAAATTCGAATAAGTATATAAGTCCGTAAGTAGCTGCTCAGGCACCCACCACCAACCCCATCTAGACACCGCTTCGTCACGTCCAGCCAAACACTGACCTGACCGACCAGCAGCTCGTTCGCTACACGCCAGTCTGCCGCGCCGGACCGGCGCTACCGCCAACCATCTGCACTACCTGGGCTCCGGCCTGCCAATAACAGAAAAAAAGGTCAGTACCGAACTCAAATTCCGCCTCTCGACCGGTCAACATTTTCTCTCTACCTGCCTGTCTCGTCATTATCACCTCACCTCTTCTCACTTTTATCGCCCGCTCTTTGAAAGGCGCCATTGAGCCAAATGTATACCCGCTCATCTAGTCCCGCGTCCTCTGATGAGGACGCCTTCACAACAGTCTCCCACAAAAAACTCAAATAAACACGATCATCCCCAAAACACCAATCCGCGCCAACATCTCGTCACCCACTTCGTCATCTGCGGTGTAATCATCCACAATCACAGACCCAGGCTGAGCCTCATACGCCCAAGCTACCTCCTCCATCCAGACGGCCGCGCAATCGCTGATGCCTACCCCCCCCCCCTGACATCCATGCTCTATTACTAAATTATCATTATGTCCCATCGCCCACCATTCAACGGCAATAAACCTTTCCTGTCGATCCTTTGTTGGAATGCTAATTCCATCAAAGATAAAAAAATAGAACTAACCGACCTTCTTCACCAGCTAAATCCCGACGTAGCCCTCCTCCAAGAAACTGTAGCGTTTAAAAATTCTTGATCGCTACTGATAAGTTTATTTCGGGAATTGTAATTGAAAGAGCTCCTGTATCGTTAGGACAAGGCCAAGGCAGTCTAACTCCAAATCTCCAGGTGAGCGGACGTTTTCGGGCCTTACCCTTCCGACAGAGATACGTAGGTTTGCTGGCCAAGCCATGCTTAGGCTTATTTTTTCTGATATTCCTGTTGAGGGTTTTGCGACCCGGCATCAGAGAATTCGGTCAACCAGAGACCAGGCCATTGAACGGCCACTTATTTCATTCGACCATTGCCGAAACCGTACTCTTTTTGGGGCCACTTGGCAAAGTAACTGGTCAGTTAGGTTCCAGACAATTTCGGGACCCCCGCATAGGGATACCGAATTGCCCGTAGTCGTATTCAGGCTTTTTGGACACCCAGTACGGGATAGGCAAGAAGCAAAACACTCAGGAAATAAGGCCAGACAAATACACTTTTATTATATTTTCATAGACAGACGAAGATCTCAGTTACCATTTTTTTACAAATATATTTTTATTATATTTTCGTATACAGATAAAGAGCTCAGTTACCACTTTTTTAAATTATCTATTTGCCGTTTGATCCAATTTGATTACCCTTAAGTTATATTTTCTTTTTATTATTGTCTGAATAGAGTTAATCTCTAATTTATAAGTACAGGTACAGGACGAGCTGGTGTAGTTCAGAGCAATTTGGTTAGTTTTTGATTTTCCACGGTAAGGTTTAGCGAACCACTCTCTCTTTCTTTCTTTTATTTTATAGTTTTATTTTTTCTCTTTTACGTGAATTAAAAGTATAAAATCAAATAAACAGTTTTTTTAAGATAAACTTCTTCCCGGTTCCAGGGTCTTTTCTAATATCAGATATATTAACGAAATGGGTGGCGCTCTTTTGTCGCGCAGCTTCATCGTGTCCAGGACCATCTTCCCGGTGCTCCCGGCGAACAGCTGCCGTCGCTGTAATCAATATTTTTATTTGTTCAAAGAAAAAATAAATGGTCACAAAATCTTCCTCAAACCTGACATCAAACTTCAAATCTCCGGATTCAAAACATATCGCAACGACCGCACCACCATGCTCATGGTAGTACGGTCATCCTTGTCACCCATCACACCCACACCCCCCTCCCCCCATATCACTGACCACCCTCGAAGCTACCCGAATTCAGGTCAAAACACAATTCTTCTCTCTCAAACTCTCTTCCATCTACTGTTCCCCTTCCAAGCCAGACTTTCTCACCGACCTCACCACATTCTTCAACACAGACACCCCACACATTGCACCGGGAGACTTTAACGCTAAACTCGCCAGTTGGGGAAACCCACTACAAATCACGGCGGAGTCATCCCCTTTCAATCTCATCAACATTATATATATATATATATATATATATATATATATATATATATATATATATATATATATATATATATATATATATATATATATATGTATATATATATATATATATATATATATATATATATATATATATATATATATATATGTATATATATATATATATATATATATATATATATATATATATATATATATATATATATATCTTTCATGTCTTTCACAATTTCTCCACGTGGTGCCATCGATCGCCTTCCCCCCACTGCCACCATGCGTCATCACGTATCTCTCAGGACCGGTTTCTAGTCTTTCAGCCGACCTCCAGGTGAATGGGAGAGACGATCGGGCCAGGCCATGTCGACTGGTCATTTTGATGACGGGTCGTAACAGCGCACAACTCACGTCATCATACGACGAATGCTCGTAGCAGTCACGACTACTCGTAACATTCCGCCTGAAACTTCGAGTAGAGTACCAGGTATGCCCATAAGACAGCGTAACAAGATCGTGGAGGGAAATATTACAAAAAATTTCTCCACGTGGAGAAAGGGTGAAAGATTTCTGTAATATTTCCTTCCACGGTCCCGTTACGCTATCTTGTGGGCATACCTAATATTATAGTTTTGATTGATTGCGCGGTTGGCTCTTGGTGAAACATAGTAACAATGATAATAATTAGAACACTTGGTAATTGTTGTAAATGATAGAGTTGTAAATTTAACAAATGTTCAGTTTGATAATGAAGAAATTAAGTTATTAGAAAAAGGCCTCAAATACTGTCCAAACTTCGTCAAATCCACAGATATTGAAATACTCACAGCCAATTTAGAGAATCTTTTAAGTAGTTTAAATAAAAGCCAATTAGCAAAATATTACATTGCAAATATAATAGCAAACAATAAAATAAAAAATAAATATTCCAACGAACTCAGAATAATTAATAAATTACGTAACAAAATTTACCAAAACAATTTAATTCTTTGCAAAGCTGACAAAGGTAATACTGTTACTATTCTAACAAAAGTTGAATACCTACTAAAAATGAACACACTCATCAACACAGAAAACTGTAGAGAACTCAAGACCGATCCAACAAAAAAATATCATACCGCTGTAAAGAAAATTACAAAAACGTACAATGAAACCTTCTTAAATATATCGCAATCCAAACTAGATACCATGAACCCAAAATCTCCAGTCTTATACGGAATGCCTAAACTGCATAAAGATGGCATTCCAATGAGACCAGCCGTTTCTTATGTAAATGCTCCTGCATATAAACTTTGCAAACAACTCAACAGTGATCTACCATTATTTATCGATTTCAACTCGCCCAAAGCAATCAAAAATACAATAGAACTAACAACAAAATTAAAAAACATACAGATACCTCCCAATGCAAAGTTAGTTTCGTTCGATATAAAAAGCCTTTTTTCCTCCATTCCGGTACAAGATCTTAAAAATATCCTCACTGAAAGAATTCATGAATGCAATCTTGAAATCGTACACAAACATGCTCTCATAGAAGCTATCAATGTATGTACCGAACAAAATTATTTTCTGTTCAATTCAAAATTTTACCAACAAACGAATGGATTACCAATGGGAAGCCCCCTGAGCCCCCTCCTGGCAGAAATTTATATGGCTAATTTTGCAAACAATTTATTTAGCGACACTAATTATACAAGACACATACATTTTTGGGCCAGGTATGTCGATGATATTATTTGCATATGGACCGGTACAGAAAGACTATTGGGTCAATTTCTTGAATATTTAAACAGTGTAAACTTGTGGCGGCATTAAAATCGTCCACACTCGCCTACCATATTGATTATTTTTCTTTTAATTTATTTTTTTTATTATTTCGAAGTATTTTATGTTTATAGTGTACTTGCATTTTACAATTTATTTTATTATTTCGAGATAAGTTTATGAAGGTCTATGGCCGCTATTTGTATATATTTTTATGTTTATGTTTTACAATTTATTTATTATTCCGTACTAGTTTTATGAAGGTCTATGGCCGCTATTCAACCGTCTCGGACCCTTAGTTATTTTACTAGTCTACAAATATTTTGTCTGAAGAATCCCAATTATATTCTTTTCGGGTAATAGACCATCTGCATGTCTAAGCCGACATCACGTACTTCGATGGATGTTACTGGAAGGCCGATAATTTTGGGGTTTTTCCTCAGGGTCGAGGACGGTTGTAAAGGGCAGGCAAAGAAGGCCTTCAGACCAGTTCAGTTCACTTCAGTTCAGTTTGAATTTTAGTTGAGTTCACTTCACTTCATAGTTCAGTTTGAATTTTAGTTGAGTTCACTTCACTTGATAGTTCAGTTCAGTCCTCTTTAACAGTCAAGTCAAAACCTATACAGTCACAGTCAAGACTCTCTCGTGTTTCGTTATCACTTTTCCATCACATTTTTAAGCTACAAATATAAAAGTTACTCCACGGTTTAAATAAACCGTATTATCTCCTGTGTATGCGTATTCTTGTGTTCTCCCAAAGCCCCGAAACGCCAAAGTGGTGACCCCGACGTGATCTGTTGGCATACGGGAATACAAAAGTGTAACGTGTAATTGAGTGTAAGGCGTAACTCAAACTGCATAACGTAATAGCCATGCCAGGAGACCGTCAAAATACGCAGATAACGACGAAAAGTGCAACCATGATATCGCGAGTGCCAGACTTCAATCCTGCCGATCCAGAGCTTTGGTTTACAATCGTCGAAGCGAGTTTTTCAAGGCTGCAAATAACCGAAATATTCAGAGGTATTTTGAAGTTCTATCCATGCTACCGCCCCGGTATGTAAACGAAGTGCGAGACATCGTTATAAAACCTGTTGACAACAATTCTTACGCGTGCTTGAAGGTACAGCTAGTTAAACGAATAGGTGCCAGCCAAGAGGAGAAAACAAGGCGATTATTGGAGAATGAAGCTATGGGAGACGAGAAACCGTCTCAGTTTCTACGAATGCTACAATCGTTAGCAGGTTCCGCAGTTCCGGAAGAAATGGTTAAAAGTTTATGGGTAAGACGTTTACCACCTAACTTGCAACCCATACTAGCCACTCAGCTCCGGCAGCCCCTTAGTGACGTAGCCGAACTGGCTGACAACATTTTTGCAGCGTTACCTCAT
The DNA here is from genome assembly GCA_031761425.1 of Cosmopolites sordidus. Classification (NCBI taxonomy): domain Eukaryota; kingdom Metazoa; phylum Arthropoda; class Insecta; order Coleoptera; family Curculionidae; genus Cosmopolites; species Cosmopolites sordidus. The sequence continues at coordinate 127,212 of JARFXV010001416.1, forward strand.
CACGCAATAGCTGCTATAACACCCAGTGCGCCTACATTACCTCCAGATAACTCTCTAGTATCGCTTGTTCGAGAGTTGTCCCTGCAAGTGGCGGAATTCAGCAAAGAACTCACCGGCATCAGGCGAGAAATTGCATCTAGTCAGGCATCGTCATGTAATCGGGTATCGCGTTCACGATCGCGCTCACATAGCCGAAATCGTACCCAGCCCCGATCGTCGTCTCAACGCCCTCCAGGAGTATGCTGGTATCACTGGCGATATAAAGAGGCCGCAACAAAGTGCACTAAGCCCTGTTCATGGATACAGGAAAACTTCCAGGGGAGTCACTAATGGCGGCTAGTGACGCCCACCGGTCCATATCCCGCCGACTTTTCATTTGGGACAGGAACAGTAAAGTGCGTTTTTTAGTGGACACCGGTGCCGATTTGAGTGTGTATCCGCGTAACCTCGTAAGGAACAATGTAAACAGTCGACCTACTTCCTAACTGCCGCAAACGGGACGCCTATAGCCACGTATGGTTTCCTTCCATGTTGTTTAAATCTCGGTTTACGTAGAGACTTGTGTTGGAGATTCGTGATCGCAGATGTGTCAAGACCAATTCTTGGAGCCGACTTCCTAGCACATTTTGGATTGCTGCCCAATCTAAAAGAAGGTCAGTTACTCGATTCAAGCACCCAGCTCATCTCAAAAGGAGAGATGACTGAGTACAAATCAGGTAGTGTCAAGGTTATTACCGGCAAGTCTCCGTTCCATGAGTTACTCCTGAGATTTCCACAAATAACACGTCCTGATGGAGCAGTGCGGTTGACAAAACATCAAACTACTCATCATATTATCACCACTCCAGGACCTCCGATTGCACAGAAACCCCGTCGCCTTGCCCCAGATAAACTCCATATAGCAAAGAAGGAATTCAATGCCATGTTACAATTAGGCCTGGCCCGCCCTTCAAAGAGCCCCTGGGCATCACCACTCCACTTGGTTCCTAAACATGGGGATGAGTGGAGGCCCTGCGGCGATTACCGAGCACTGAACAACCGAACATGTCCGGACTAATACGGAGTGAGGCATATCCAGGATTTTTCACAGCTCCTCCACGGCACCACAATTTTTTCCACTATAGACCTCGTGCGAGCATTTAATCAAATCCCAGTTGCTAAAGAAGACATTCCTAAAACGGCAATTACTACACCTTTCGGACTATTTGAATTCCCTTTTATGACATTTGGTCTTCGTAATGCTGCGCAAACATTCCAAAGATTTATAGACGAGGTGACACGTGGACTGGATTTTTGCTACGCTTACATAGATGATATTTTGATAGCCTCCGTTTCACTAGAACAACATATGCTCCACCTAGAGATACTTTTTCAACGCCTGGAAGAATATGGAGTGGTAATCAACCCGAGTAAGTGCGTCTTTGGACAATCCCAAGTGAAGTTCTTGGGATACCTTGTCTCTGGAGAGGGCACAAGACCGTTGCCCCAAAAGGTGGAAGCCATCTAAGAATATCCGCAACCAGGCACAGTTAAGAAGTTACGAAGGTTCCTAGGTATGTTAAACTTTTATAGGAGGTTTATACCTAAGGCAGCCTATGTACAAGCCCCACTGAACGACCTGCTAAAAGAAAATGTTAAGGGTAACGCACCTGTAAACTGGACAGAACAAGCTATGGCAGCGTTCAACAGATGCAAGGAAGTCCTGATGGAGGCAGCGTTACTGGCTCACCCAAAATGCGATGCCCCGCTTGCCATTTTTACCGACGCCTCAGATTTTGCCGTAGGTGCGGCATTACAACAGTTTATTGATGGTGAGTGGCAGCCATTAGAATTTTTTTCAAGAAAGCTCAGTCCAACGGAACAGAAATACGGAGCGTATGATAGGGAACTTCTCGCTGTATACCTCGCTGTGAAGCATTTTCGTCATATGATAGAAGCTAGGCAATTCACAATATACACAGATCATAAACCGTTGATTTTTGCCTTCCGTCAGAAAACTACCCAGGTATCGCCACGCCAGTTTCGTCACCTGGATTTTGTCGGTCAATTCTCAACAGATATACGTCACGTCGCCGGCAACGAAAATGTCGTCGCTGACGCCCTTTCAAGAATTGACCAAGTTGAAGAAAGCATCAATTATGAAGACTTGGCAGCGTCGCAAGCGACTGATGAAGAACTTCAGAAGCTGCTGCATGATGGCTCATCGCTACAACTTAAGAAAATCCAAATGCCATTTACAAATATCGAGATTTACTGCGACGTTTCAACAGCAACAATACGACCCTATGTGACGCCACCATTCTGAACTGCTGCATTCAGGAGCTTGCATAATTTAAGTCATCCTGGGATCAAAGCAACTAGTAAACTAATTACTGAACGCTACGTGTGGCCTTCTATAAAGGCTGACTGCAGAAAATGGGCTCAGACATGCATAGAATGTCAACAGTCGAAAGTCACACGCCATGTGTTCGCTCCAATCGGTAAATTTGCTCCACCGTCGAGCCGGTTCGAGCATGTACATCTCGATATCGTTATCATGCCGCTTTCCGAAGGATACCGTTACTGTCTGACCATGATTGATCGGTTCTCCCGTTGGCCAGAAGCTGTACCTCTACAGGACCAAGAAGCGACAACAGTAGCCCGTGCATTCTATGAAAACTGGATTTGTAGATTTGGAGTACCCTTGCGAGTAACTACAGACCAAGGTCGACAATTTGAGTCATTCCTATTTAAACATCTGAACCGTTTAATAGGTATTACTCATATTCGAACTACTGCCTATCATCCTGCAGCAAACGGCATGGTAGAGAGGCTACATCGGCAACTGAAGGCAGCTCTACGATGTCATCAGACTCGGTGGACAGAAAGCCTACCAACAGTTCTACTGGGCATTCGTCAATCTTGGAAAGAAGATCTCAAGGCAACAGCAGCAGAAATGGTATATGGACAGCCACTACGCCTACCAGGCGAATTCCTCCATCCTCGTGGAATAGATTATGCTGGCAGTACCCCAGCACATTTTATTCAAGAGCTTCGAAGACAGTTCGACGCTCTTCGCCCATCACAAGTTAATCACCATGCTGATAACAAAATTTTCATCTTTAAAGACCTTGCCAATGCCAGCCACGTTTTCGTTCGCCATGACGCACAGAAGCAGCCGCTCCAAAGACCATATGATGGACCCTACCTAGTAATCTCACGAAGCGACAAAACTTTCGTGGTGAAAATTCGAGGTCGCGAGATAACGGTTTCAATCGAGCGGTTGAAACCTGCATACACCTTATTAGAGAACGATTTTGTACCGACAGTGCAACCTGAACCCGTGTTTGAAAACCGATGCCCTGTAGTGGAAGCACCTCAACCGTCGTTTCAGGAGTCAAACCCCGTTCGTCATACAAGATCTGGCAGAAGAGTTCATTTTCCTGACCGCTACCAGGCAAATTTTTCGTGATCTAAATCACTGGTAGGGGGGTGATGTGGCGGCATTAAAATCGTCCACACTCGCCTACCATATTGATTATTTTTCTTTTAATTTATTTTTTTATTATTTCGAAGTATTTTATGTTTATAGTGTACTTGCATTTTACAATTTATTTTATTATTTCGAGATAAGTTTATGAAGGTCTATGGCCGCTATTTGTATATATTTTTATGTTTATATTTTACAATTTATTTATTATTCCGTACTAGTTTTATGAAGGTCTATGGCCGCTATTCAACCGTCTCGGACCCTTAGTTATTTTACTAGTCTACAAATATTTTGTCTGAAGAATCCCAATTATATTCTTTTCGGGTAATAGACCATCTGCATGTCTAAGCCGACATCACGTACTTCGATGGATGTTACTGGAAGGCCGATAATTTTGGGGTTTTTCCTCAGGGTCGAGGACGGTTGTAAAGGGCAGGCAAAGAAGGCCTTCAGACCAGTTCAGTTCACTTCAGTTCAGTTTGAATTTTAGTTGAGTTCACTTCACTTCATAGTTCAGTTTGAATTTTAGTTGAGTTCACTTCACTTGATAGTTCAGTTCAGTCCCCTTTAACAGTCAAGTCAAAACCTATACAGTCACAGTCAAGACTCTCTCGTGTTTCGTTATCACTTTTCCATCACATTTTTAAGCTACAAATATAAAAGTTACTCCACGGTTTAAATAAACCGTATTATCTCCTGTGTATGCGTATTCTTGTGTTCTCCCAAAGCCCCGAAACGCCAAAAACTCAAAAATCCAGTTCACAATAGAAACAGAGACGGATAATTCATTAAATTTCTTAGATTTAAAAATAATAAGAACACCGAATAAATTAGAATTCGAAATATTTAGAAAACCCACGTATACCGATACAATTATTCACGCAAGTTCAAATCAGTCATGGAATGTAAAAATGTCCACTTTTCATAGTATGACCCACAGACTTCTAACGATTCCACTTAAAAAAGACAGTTATGAAAAAGAACTTATTATCAAAAATATCGCAAGGAATAATGGATATCAGCCAAGCATCATAGATAAAATGATAAAAAACAAGATTAAGAAAAACAACACCAAACATTTTTATGCCGCAACACCCGAAAAAGATTCTAAAAATTGGCCTGCTATAAACTATATTCACAAATTAAGTTCAAGAATCACAAATCAGTTAAAGAACGAAAATATTAAGATTATCTCTGTTAATAAAAATAATCTTACATCGATGTTAAACAATAACAAAGAAAGAGCAAAATTTTGTGACAAATCTGGAGTATACGAAATTAAATGTAATATGTGTGACGCTATTTATATAGGCCAAACGGGCCGATCGCTCAATGATAGGCTAAAAGAACATAAATATTCAATTTTACACATTCAGAGAAAGACGGGCTTTGCCGAACATTGTATAGACTAGAACCATTTTTTTATTAACTTAAGGGTAATTAATACATAGCTGCAATAAAAGCAGGCTGTTAAATTACCTGGAAATTTTCGAAATTAAAAAAGCCATATAAGACGGCAAAAACCTAACAAACACCCAGCTAGACTTCGGAAATACTCCAATTATTGATAGTGTAATAAATTTAACGAGATGAAAAAACCGACTTCCATTAGACAGCACTTTGAAACTTTAGTTTAGTTTATACATAACTCTCTTTGAGAATGGTCGCGAGGCCGAAACATGTTAGAGAATATTTTGAATATATTGTGAAACAAATACCAAGTGTTTTAATTATTATCATTGTTACCTAATATTAGATACAAAATCCTGATGGATGATATTAATACCAGAATGGGTACAACAAGAATTGCTCAAAATGCAACTGGCCCATATGGAACTGGTGAACGAGACAATAGAGGTGACAAATTGGTTGATTTTGTTGAAACACAATAACTTTATATTATGAATTCGTTCTATAAGAAAAATATTAGCAGAAAATGGGCATGGAAAAGTCCATCTAGACATACAAGTAAAATTAATTACGTCATGACGAACGATAAAACAATATTTTGCAATTGCACTGTCCTTAACAATTTTAATGTTGAAAGTGACCACCGAATAGTACGAGCAACAATTAGAAAGAATGGTAAGGTGAAGAAGAAGGGCAAAGTGAATTCTGGGAAATTGCTGGAGAAGGGCAGCGATTTTGAGATTTCTTTGTCGAACCGCTTCGCTGTAATACAAGGTCCGGAGGAGATTGAAATATCAGTTCAATATGAAGAAATCACCAATAATGTGCTTCAAATGACTGCTTCAATAGCACTAGAAGAAAAATGTGTCAAACGGACAAAAATCTCCAGTGAGACCATTGGTTTGATAAAGAAACGACCGACAATGAGAAATACAGTGAGTCCATTTGGCAAGGTCGAGTACGCTGAGCTCTGCAAAACTATAAGAAAACGTATCAGAGAGAATACGCACCGGTTCAACATGCAGCTAGTGCAAAAAAAACCTGGAAGAAAACAGAGGTATTAACAAGGCTAAACAGAAGCTGAGCTAAACAGTTATATGAAGATAAAAACCAATAAAAGACAACAATACCCACGGAAGAATAAATGGCGGATATCCTAGTGGAGGAAGTAACATGTGCTATAGAATAGATGAAGAATGACAAGGTTCCACCAAAGGACAGCGTAACTGTCGAAATGCTAAGAGCTGGCGGTTTACATAAAATAACAGACTCCCGCTTTGCTTGAAAAAAAAAATCACCGATCAGTGCTCCCTTATGACATACGGAAGTGAAACCTGGACACTCACATCGCAATCAATCCAAAAATAGAGGAGAATGGAACTCGGGTAGCACAGAGGGGAATGGAAAGATGTATGCTTGGCACTACAAGATGAGACAGAAAGCCCTGCGCTTAGATGAGGGAACAAATGAAAGTGTGTGACATCATTGGAAGAGCTAAGTGAGGACAAGAGTAGCGGCAACAATGCAAGGTCCTCATTTTATGCTCAGGGCAATATCAATACGTTCGTTTTATTATTTAGCGAATTATAATCATCAAATTTTTAATTAGTCATTTAAGACAGTTTACCGCAAATAATGTCATAATGTTTTAATTTTATTTATAAAACTTATCCATAATTCAATGGATGTTATAATGATAAAAGTATTTTCCATCTCCTGAAGTAGTGCAGCCATCTTAATCATTTATCAGTGATTTCCAAAAAGCTTTTAATCAAATAGACTTTTATGCACTAAGCATTTTTGTTACAGAGATAATACGATAGAACGAGAAAAGAGTGGTGACTATGCAATGTTGCATGTAAACAGAACAGTCATTTATTAATAAGCTGTAGTTTTGATTTGTTGTAAATATGTATGAGAAGTTGTTTTAACTTACAATGAATAAAGCTTATTCGCATTTGCAGATAAAAAAAAACCCTCTTTATAAATATTAACAAATATAACAATAACGCCCTTAAAGTAAAGTAAAGTAATATAACTAAAGCCTAATATTGTACTAATGCTGATTCTGGAAAACATATACAATTAAGTTGCTATCCGTGGTAGGAGTTAATTCATAGATCCAGGCAGTGGGCTTGTGAGTTGAATCCACAATCCCAATCCAATATCCCACGTAGAACCCCAAGATTCTTACATAAAATTGTAGTCACCGGACCAAAAACCCAGTATATGCTGGCGTACGTACCGGATACCATTAAGCAACCATGGCCTATAAAAACCAATCAATGACCCCTACATCTTGCTGACGATGGTGTTCATGCTGTCGTACGTACCGGATACCATTAAGTAACTATGGCTTATAAGAACAAATTTTTAATTATCGATCATTATTGTAGTAACACTAATCTAAGCTTGATTGTATATTCTTTCTGCATAAATAAATAACTGTTCTTAAAAAGTGATTTTTGGTGAATAGAAACATAATTGGCGCTGCGAACAGAATCCTCGCTGCACGAGAATTCATCTGTAAAAAATCGGCCAAGTTCAGTTGTTAAGCAGCAGATCCTAAGAAATCATCTTTAATGAAGACTTCCCTCTTCCTGTAAATACTCAACCTATTATCCTTTTTTTTATTATTATTATTTATGAGTAATTGTAAAGAAATACCCCTCACAAGCTTGTCTAGAATAATAGAATATGAACCAGCCGATTACCGAGCTTATAGAAAATTCGTAACAGAAAAAAGCTTACCAGGAAAAACCTCTGTAAAAGAGAAAACCTGTAAAAAACCATATTCTACTTCAAGACGAGATACAATTGAAGTAAAAATGGCAACTATTGCAGATGCTGACTTAATAAATCTTTGAAAATACTTTGCCAAAGTTCTCAGTAGGAAAGAATCTTTCTACGTTTAGCCCTAGAACTCTATCAGATGCTCAACAATTTATATTAGCCGCTAATATAATTTCGAAGATCGAGGGAGAACCTCGGAACCACTTAAACTACGAAAACAAGTTTACTTGGGACGAAGTAAAACCCAGCCTATTAAGAAAATACGGTGACACTCGATCAGAGTCTATCTTGATAACTCAGTTAACTTGTACAGCTCAAAAGAAAACAGAAACTTACCAGGAATATTACAAAGAATTAATACAGCACTAAACGACTTATTACAACACGTAAATTTACACGCTGATGCCGCGACAATGGCATTTAAAAACCCCTATTTTCAGAATCTAGCCCTACAGACATTTAGCACAGGGATAAATAATCCATATGGTGAACATTTGTCACATTTTACATTAAATTCTCTTGAAGACGCATACCAGAAATGCACCGCACACGATAATTACAGACAACAGGTCGCTTATATGAATTATTTTAAACGACCTTTAGAACAAAAGCCTCAACAAAGCTTTAAACCAAAACCTTTTGGAGATATAAACAAACCTATAAGTCACAAGCCTTTTCCACAAGGGCCGATTAATGTTTTTAAACAACCTCAAATTCAGCAACATTTTCAAAGATATTCAACATCGTCGGCCGTATCGTATCGACAAGAAAAAATTCAGGCAACCAAAGAATATCTACTACGTATCACCATCACAATATAGAAACTGAAAACTACCCTGACGACGTATGCCCTGACCATCTAGAAGAGGATTTCCACTAGAAGCCTCCGAAGACGAACCACCTGCCTGGAATTAAATAACTACAACTTTCCACGAGCCATCAGATTACCCTTTTTCTATCTACCTAATACAACACTTAAAGTATTAATTGATAGCGGAGGCTCCGACATCAAACTAACCCCAAAAGCCGCACAATATTTCGATAAAAAACACGAATTTAGAGAGAAATTTATTATAAAATCCATGAAAAAGGAACAGACATTTGACAGAAATACCAAATGCAAAATTTTCTCGGAAATAGGAATACCAGAAATTACTACCGCTCGTATAGCAGAATAGTATGATAGATTCGATATTTTATTTGGAACTGCCGACCTTCTAAAATTCGGACATTTTAAATTATAAGGATCGCACGTTTACCATCGACAAATATAACGTATGCATACCATTTAAGGTTTACCATCAAACCAAATGCCTTACAAAACTCCCAGTGACAATACCAAATGGGGACGTATTAGTACCGGCAATCGAGATGGACGATCACCAGATACCAGCTGGAATCTATACTGCAAAAAATGGATTTATAGAAACAAAAGAATTTCCGCCAGGATATAAAGACTATCCCACACCCATCCGCGTAAAACCCTTGCAAGAATTTGAAATCAATACTCACCTGACATATAAGAACACCGAAGATCCCGTTTTAGATTAAATTAGGCTAGAACATTTAAATCATGAAGAAAAGGAAAAAATCATGAAACTATGCAAACAATACAAGGATATTTTCTATTCCGAAAACAGTGATCTAACTTTTACATCTTCGATAAAACACGAGATAAAAACACAAGATGACCAACCAGTCTATACCAGATCATTCC